>JH393129.1:0-16398 GCA_000235945.1 Homolaphlyctis polyrhiza JEL 142
TCTCTAATCAAAACTCATCGTGATAAAGTCACCCGGATAGATTTTATCCAAAACCGCCGTAACGATATATCCAACAAAGGGAGGAGTTGGAGGAAAGGGAGAGGTCATTTATTTATCCGAATAGGGGTAGGACCGTCGATTTATCAGCTCCCGCTTGTTATTAGGCTTTATCTTAAGCTTTGGGTTTGATGACACTCAAAACCTTGTCAAAGACTTGGACAACAGTTTCGATTTCAGGGGTGTCAATGGTCAAAGCAGGGATGAGTCGGATGGTGTTGAGGCCGGCAGAGATGACGAGAACGCCGTGGTGGCGGCAGAGATCGACGAATTGAGCAGTGTCGTATGAGTCGGCCAGTTGCATGCCTGCAATGAGACCGCGGCCACGGACGTGTTTGACAATATGAGGATACTTGGTTTGGAGAGCATTGCATTTTTCGATGAGATGTGCGCCGACGCGACGAACGTTTGCGAGGAAGGCGGGCTGCGAAATCTTTTGCCAGGTGTAGAGTCCCAGGCGTGCGGCCATGGGCGAGCCGCCAAAGGTGGTTCCGTGGTCACCGGGGACGATGAGGTTCGAGACATGGGATCCGAGGACGACGGCACCGACGGGAACACCATTAGCAAGAGGCTTGGCCATGGTGATCATGTCTGGAACAATGCCAGTTTGTTCGTATGCAAACAATGTACCAGTGCGTCCAACGCCGCACTGGATCTCGTCAAAGATGAGCAGTGCACCAACGCGATTGCAAGCCTGGCGCAGTTGAGTGAGGAACTGCTCCGAGGCAACATGAACACCACCCTCGCCTTGAATCGGCTCGACAATGACTGCGCAAGTATCGTCATTCACAAGATCGTGGATGGACTGGATGTCGTTGAAGGTTCCATTGAGGAAGCCGGGAATCAGGGGCATGAAGGGTGTCTGGTACTTTTTGTTGGGAGTTGCCGAGAGAGCGCCAAGGGTACGACCATGGAATGCATTCGAGAACGACACAATGTTGTACTTGCTTGGACGGTCCGAGGTTGCACGTGCGTATTTGCGAGCAAACTTGAAAGCGCCTTGAGGCATAAGCGACCAAGAGTCGTCACGATCGTGAGTTTGGAAGTTGTTGTTGCAGAGTACCGTTGAGTAAAGCGAAATCATCAGTATCGATATACTGGCGACGATAACAGCGACAACAGTAGATAAACCTATGTATACAAATACACATCAAGCAAGGTATTTACCTTCGTTGGCTTCTGTTCCCGAGTTGCAGAAGAACACCTTTGCGTCGGCGAGACGGCCCTTGCCAAGATCCCTTTGGGCAGGAGTTGACTGTGCCGAAGCATTATTGTGCACAGCGTTGCAAGCACTGTTGGTGCAAGATGCAGCGCCGCCACAGCCCTCACGGCCACAAGTCAGACTCTCGACAATAGCCTGAGCATACGCACCAGTGTGAATATTGTGGTACAAGTTTGAGAGATGGATGAGCTTGGTGGCCTGGTCGGCAATGATCTCGGCAAGTCCAGCATCGTTGTGGCCAAGCGCGTTCACGGCAATGCCGGCATTGAAGTCGATATACTCTCTGCCCAGAGTATCATACAGCTTTGTGCCGTTGCCATGGGTGAAGATGATGTCGGGACGCAGGTACAGTTGCTGCAGGAACTTGGCTTCGTGGGCAATCTGTGCATCGACCTGGGCTTGGTTGTCGTGCATCTGGATGATGATGATGGTGCACATGGATGAGAGCCATTTCGACAGAATTGCATGCCGAGTCAGAAAGCGACTTGCCAACAACAGTTCGCAGAGAGTACAAGAGAGAGAGAACGGGAGAGAGAGAACAAGAAACCGACCTCGCTCGAGGCTGTAGCCGTGGCAGTGGCGGTGGCAGTAGAATGCATCTGTGTGCGCATGATCATGCTCTGCATCAGCGAGCAAGCAGCGTTGCAGTCCATTTCCATGCGAGGCGTCAGCACAAGTCGCTCAGCCTCCAAAATGCTGTCGTTGCTTCGCCAGCAGCAACTTTGGATACGGCAGAGCAGAGCACAGCAGAGCACAGAACTGGGCGAACGCCGGACTCACAGACGCCGATGCGAACGAAGCAGAGCCGGACATTTGATGCTGTTGGATGGAGCGAGCAGCAGCAGCAGCAGCACGCATGCTGGAGCAGGACGACAAGGCCGGCAGTCTGGCAAGCATTGCGATGATGGCGATGGCGATGTTGGTGTTGGTGTTGATGTTGATGTTGATGGCGGAGCTGGCAGGTTGATTGTGACCTGAGGACTATCTGTTGTTGCTTTGACAAATTCGATTTGCACGTTGTTCCCGATTGGAGCAATGCCGCCAAAGTACTACGCTGTCCAGCGAGGCCGAAGCACCGGCGTCTACACATCCTGGGACGAGTGCCGCAGCCAGGTCGATGGCTACTCGGCTGCTCGCCACAAGTCATTTGCCTCGCTCGCTGAAGCTCAGGCTTTTGCATCTGGCGGCAGTTCGTCGACTTCTGCCTCCAGTTCCTCTGCTTCGCAGTCGTCTCATTCTTACTCTACTCAAGCTTCGTCTTATCGAGCTCCATCGTACCAAGCTCCGTCTTATCGAGAATCATCTTATCAAGCTCCGTCTTATCGAGAATCATCTTATCAAGCTCCGTCGTATCAAGCTCCGTCTTACCAACACACTTATTCTGGATCTTCGGCTTCAACCGCCTACCGAGCTGATCGGGATAGCCAGGATTCCAGCAGATCCAGCCAGAGACACAGCGGTCAGTTGCCTTGTGGAGCTTCATCTCTATCTCTGTTGTATCTGGCTCTCAGGCACTCTGTCTCTTTATCTGTCTCTCTATCTGTCTGTCCGATGTTCACGTCGCACATCAACTCTGTCCGATAATCACATAATAACTCGGACACAAACTCACAAACCTCACAGCTTCCAAGCCACTGAACCGAGTCCATGTCTATACGGATGGCGCATGCGTCAACAACGGCAAGGCCTCTGCACGCGCTGGTTATGGCGTCTACTTCTCAGACAACGATCCCCGGAACATTGCGATGCCTCTGAGTGGCGATGTGCACACGAACAATCGTGCAGAGCTAACAGTAAGCCACAGCATTGATCACACTTGCCTGCAATCTGCAGCTGGCTGTGCTACTTATTCTTGATCTGAATATGGAGCCATGTATATCTGTATTGACCATGCTGACCTACTTTGATTATTCATGTCCTGCTGCCATTTTACTGCTTAGGCTGTGATTGAGGCTATTCGACGCACGCCTGGAGATGTGACTGTGCACACTGACAGTACCTATGTCCACAACGGCGCGACCAAGTGGATGGATACATGGAAGTCACGCGATTGGAGACTTACTGGATCGACCAAACCGCCTTGTAATCAGGATCTTTGGATGGAGCTTGATGGTCTGCTGACTACGAGAAAAGATGAGATTGAGCTTGTAAGTTGTCTGAAACTTGAACTGCTGTGTTTGGTTGATGTTGATGTTGTTCTTGTTACTTTGTGAGCTGATGAATTGCATTTGCCGTCTTTTTGTAATAGAACTGGGTCAAGGGACACGCTGATAGTACTGGCAACCAAGCTGCTGACAGACTTGCCTGCGAAGGCGCAAGGAAAGCCTCTGAGGAATAACTTTAGTCATTACTTTCTCATCCCTTTCATCTGCATGTTCACACGATTATGATGATGATGATGATGTTTGAATCGAACAAGGACAACTAAGGTTGCGATGCAAATCAATACACTCCACAGCCCTCTCATTCTCGAAATAACCCTACCAGTAACCCAGCAGATCGAAAAAGATTGAATATGTTTGCGCTTTTGCTCAAAGCAGTGTGTTTGAATCGATACTATTTATTCTTTCCAGTGGCAATCAACTGATGTACTCTGGAAACGATGTAGAGAAAGCGGAAAAACAGAAAGAGAAACGGAAATCATCTAGCATAAAACTATTGTAGTGAGAGAGGGGGAAGGGGTTGATCTCTGTGCTGGCTTTGAGTGATTGAGATGCTATAGATACGATGCTTTGATTTCGTAAACTGCTTGGCAATTACCCTGAGCATCGCAGACCAGGAACTGGTAAGTATCACCCGCCTCATCCAACTTTACAAAATGGTTGCAGTACATGGCCGTGCGATCGTTTCTTGGTCTCCGTTTGGATTTTAACAATGCCGATGATTGTGATTGTGATTGTGATTGTGATTGTGATTGTTGTTGTGAGATGGGTTCAGATGCAGGCTGCTTGTTCTTGGTTCTGGTTTGTGATCTGTTGAGAAACGCTTTGAGAAACTGGATGATGGTGGCGAGCACTGTTTTTGAAGGTCGTGACGGGGTTTCTTGTGGATGGAGTGGGAGCCATTCAGAGCGAGGCGGAAGTATAATGGGATCGTAGGGATCTGTGTCTGGCTGGTGGGGTTGTGGTGGAAGCGGCGACGCCACTTGCGAGATGATGGGTGAGGATGGCGACAACAAGCAAGATAGAGACGAAAATGGCGCCGACTGAGCCGACTGAGCCGAGGATGACGATCGCCGACAGTTGCTTTGCAGCGACGTTGAATTGATGCGCTGCAGCCGCCGCAGTGATGGATTGACTGGACCAACAGAGTCGCAAGAGGCAGAAGAAGCAGAAGAATCCACTGAACCAACAGAGCGAGCGGCAGGAAGGAGGCGGCTGCAGCCACAGCCACCGAGACCGCGCAGCATCGTCGCATCTACTGACAGATCCACGCCAGAGTCGTTGAGCGTGCGGCAGGCGAAGCAGCGTGCACCAGTATCAGCCGAAGCATCAGCAACTACTTTATCAATGGTCATGCTGCTGCTGCTGCTGCTGTTGGTGCTGTGCAGCGAGTCTGGGACTGGGACTGGGACTGGGATCATGGGATTGTTCAAGGTGTGAGTATCGAAGCACAGCGATTCCTGTTTTGCTTTTGCTTTTGCTTTTGCTTTTGCTTTTGCTTTTGCGCAGTTTTGATTCGAGGAACGAGGCTGTGCTGGCACAGCAGTGCTGTGCTCGGCCGCACCGAGAGCTTTGTCACCATCGACATCTTCTTCGGCATCGCCAACATCTTCAGCATCGGCATCGCCACAGCACTGCCTCGTCGGAGTCTGTGACTGCGGCTGCTTTTCATCGCACAAACTTGTTGCGCAATCTTGCGAACCATCAGATCGTCCAGAGCGATCCTGTGTTGCTGTGTTTGTTGCCGCTGCTGCCACCGCTGCCGCCATTGCCACATTGTCTTGCTGGTGGTCGTCCACGATGGAAGCCACACACTCTTGGCCAGCATCGTCTGCAGTAGTAGCCACAAAATACTCTTCGCGATTGTTGCGCATGGGTCCCATGCTACCGTCAGGTTCTGGATACACTTGCATCGGAGGATATCCTGTTGCCGCAACAAGTTGATAAGCCACTATCCACTCCTTCTCACAAGTTGAAGATTCTGGAACAGATAAACAAGAGCTTGCTCTTTTTGATCCTGTTTCTCCTGTTTGTGGCTCGGCACGTTCCACAAACACAAACACAGCACAAACACAGCACAATGGCACAAACACGCCAACAGAATCAGATAGACCCACAGTCGCTACACCAAGAGATCGTGCGGCTGTATTCGCTGCTGGGGAAAGCCCTGCACAGCTGCACTGTGTGTCGTCATCGCAGGTCGGCTCCCGACTCTCTTCCGACCAAGATTCCGAAGTGCGGAGTTATCACCATTCCCTCAGCGCCACCAGCACAGCCTCGCATTCTCTGCGATGGTCAATGCGATGCTTGTTGAACCACAATGCGAGTCCACACACAACAAGCATTCTGGTCACCATTCATTTGGATTTCTTTGACTTGGTTGGCTTAAGCTTGTCTTGTTGCTCGGCATTTGCTGCGCCTGAAGCTCCCTTGAAGATAGAAAGGAACCCAGATGCCTATATCACAGCCCACCACATAGACATCAATCAACACATTCAGTCAGCAAAGATACATCCAGCTTCTTGCATGCATAGTCGCATACAAACAGGGGTTGGTGACATCTGACAAGATCCAACAACGCACCAGTGATGCAAGCTTGTATATTCCAATCGCAGGAATGGCAAGTGTTGTCCAATAGACATCTATATATGTACATATCCATATCCAGATCCATAGATCCATCACAGCATGAGCAAGACTCTATTAGCTGTGCACACATCCATCTTCTCACTCTCTCCTCCGACCGCTCTCTGCATACAAACTACTTCTGATATGCCATTCAAGACTTACAATCAGAAACACACGATCCCAACAGACAGAACCAGGAAATATAGAGCACATCCCACATATAAGAAATCAGCCCCTTTTCATCAGCAAGATCGCTTCCGCCACGGGGACCCCCAATCGACTCAAAGCTCAAAAATAGCAGAATGCTGGTCGCCAAGCAGCCGACAGAGAGCGTAGTTGTCCATGTAGTGAGAGAGTTTCTGAAGATGATCAGGCGAACTATGATGTGCAGTGCAAGGATGATGCCGCTTTGGAGACGCAGATCTCCTAGGATTTTCTTGTTTCGCTCAGCGAGCTTCTTGGAGGATGCCTTTGCCTTGATGATGGTGATCATGATGACGATGGTGGTGTTTTGTGGATTATATGAGGATGGGAGGGTGTTTGTGTGTGTATTCGAGTATATGAGTTTATCGGACGAGTAAAGTGCAGAGAGTCATAGGAGAGAGTCTGCCGCACCATAGATGCTGATACTGATGCTGTGGTTGATGCTGATGCTGTGTATGAACCGCCAACGCCAGCCTCGAACCAGTGGTCTGTTGTTGTTCAAGTTGTCTCCTTGACGATCGTCAAACAAAACCAGCAGCAACAAAGCGAAATGCAACCATCAACAACCCGGCAGCAGCAGAACAAACACAGTCTATTCGTATACAGCCTTCGAGCAACGGCGTTTCTCTTGCTTATATTCGCAAACTCGTTTATCATCAACTGCATTCAGCTTGCTGGGACGCCGTTGGCGCTTGTTTCGCGAAGACACTATCGTCAATGGATGCGCCAAACACAAAAACTGTTTACACTTGTGATGGTGGTTGCAACGTATTGCTTCTCGCCGCTCGAGATCGTCTTGACTGGAGATCACATGGATTTGAATAATAAGGGCATCTCAATCATCATGGCCAACCACCAGGTAGTGCTTATTATTGAGCGAGAGTGAAGCGAAGTAGATGCTTCACCATTATTAGCATTCAACAATGAGATCTAGATCCAAATAGTGAATACTGACAAGCTCGGATTGGGCACTGCTTTTGGGGGGGGGGGGATGGCTCAAAACTTAGATCTATACGGATTGGTGGTATATCTGGCTTCTGAGCTGGTTCAAGAATGCGCATGGCGATCTCAAGATACTTCTCAAGAAGGAGCTTCAGTATATCCCGATTCTTGGTGAGTTGCTTGACACCCCCATTTAACTAGCTACAAACTGCAGTATGCTACATTCCACAGCCATGTTGCTGCTGCTCTTGTCGACGATTGGCCAGTACATGCTAAAATCTGATAATCAACATCACAATCGCAATATTCCAGGCTGGGGAATGTATTTCTTCGAGTTCATCTTCATGGCACGCAACTGGTCAAAAGATCGCACAACGCTTGTTAACACACTTGAACGATGCAAACAAGACCAAATGCCGCTCTGGCTGCTCATCTTTCCTGAAGGAACTGTAGTGACGGCAGAAACACAGGCGGTTGCGTTTGAATATGCAAAGAAAATCGGATGGACAGACTTGCCGGAACATGTCTTGCTTCCGAAATCCACGGGACTATATTGTGCAATCAAGACTCTGCAGTCATCGTCATCATCATTGTTGAATTCGGCGTCGTCTTCTTTGGTACATGGCTCCAAATCAAGTCCAGGAACGGGTCCTAAATATCTGTATGATTTGACGATTGGATATTCAGGCATCTCATCGCGCCAGAATCCCTTTTCGACGTATTCGCTTGCTCGCGTGTTCTTTGATGGCAGTGGACCGCGTCGTGTTTATATCCACGTTACAAAGTTTGAGATTGCGTCGATTCCCGGGCTGGATGCGGGTGAAGCGAAAGAGTCTTTGCGTTTTGGAGAGCAGAGTCGTGGCGTTGTTGTTGATGATCGTGCGAGCGCTGCGTTTTCTCTGTGGTTGAGACAGAGGTTTCTTGAAAAGGATGCCATGATGAAAGGATTTTATCAGCATGGAGAGTTTCTTGTTCCAGCCATGCCATCGCTTTCTGTGGACACGCAGCAACAGCAGCAACAGCAGCAACAAAACGGCCCTACTAATGCTGAGTATTTAGACCAGTTTGATGGTCTGCATCGACGCCGACAGATGAATCCAACATCGACTGATCAATCTCTCAAGATTGGAACCAAGCAAGCACAGCATGTGGTTTCGATCACGCCGGCGAAGCAGGATCTTGTATGGCTGTTTGGAGCAGGGTTTGTATGGGCGATTTCCATTGCGTATGCCACATACACATGCGTGTTTTGGTTTGCATTTGGCAAAGATGATCGGCCAGATCTATAGTCGTTCTCTTGACACATTTGGACTTCTGGGTTGTCGCTGCCTGCATCACTGGAATGAATTCAGCAGGTTTGAGCAGAGTGGCTCTCAGGAACTTGCGGCTGATATACGCGGTTGAGATTCCTCCCTGTTTTTCGAGCTTCACCCCCATCTTTTTCTGCAGAGCCAAATGTTCCGTCTTGCCCGCAACGTACCGGTGAGTTGCAGCAACAGCAGCAGTGATAGCAGCAGCAACAGCAGCAGCGAGAGCCAGAGTCACGGGGCCTATGACAGCGCTCTGCATGCTCGACTCAGCCTGGCTTGGCTTGGCTTGAGTTGTGCTGTGTTGGCCCGACTGTGTGCCAGCCGCCAGCATGCTTCTGGCTCTGCGGCTGTTCAGCTCATCTGACTTGCCGCAAACTGCACAACGGAAACACTCGCACACTCAACACTCGCTCACTCACAACCAACTGTCTGTGGCTGCAACTCAACACAACCGACTCTGACTGGCACGACGCAACTGCTTTGACTGCTGTGTATCTGGACGGACCATGATGCCACTGCATGTGTGTCTGGTATCTGGTATCTGGTATCTGCTGTATACGATATCACATCATATCATATTACTGTGATGCAACTTGGTGTTGGACGAGAACAGAGTGCTGCCACACGCCTGGCGGCTATTGCAGCACCGCAGCCACAGCGCAGCATCGCACGTGGACTGTCGATCCACGAGCATCTGTCGATGGGACTCCTGCAGCAGTACGGCATTAAGACGCCGCGTGGTGGAGTTGCTCACACGCCGGCCGAAGCTGCGTCTGTTGCGCGGTCGCTGGGCACCGACGATCTTGTGATCAAGGCGCAGGTTCTTGCTGGCGGCCGTGGCAAGGGCCGCTTCGACTCTGGGCTGCAGGGCGGCGTGCGCGTGGTCTATTCGGCCGCTGACATCCAGCCTCTCGCCGCCAAGATGCTCGGCAACAAACTCATCACAAAGCAGACAGGCGCTGCTGGCCGCATCTGCAATGCTGTAAGTCGTATCAATCCATCAATCCATCCATCCATCTCAGTCACTCTCTTCCTCTTACTCACTCTATCTCGCTTGCTTGCTTTCTTGTAGGTTTATGTCGTTGAGCGCCTCTATGTCCGTCGCGAGTTCTACTTTGCCATCGTCATGGACCGTGCCACCCAAGGCCCTGTCCTGATCGCCTCCTCGCAAGGCGGCATGGATATCGAGACTGTCGCCCACGAAAACCCTGATGCGATCGTCACCCAGCCCGTTGATATCAATGTTGGTCTGCAGCGTGCTGATGCCGAGAGCGTTGCCAAGAAGATTGGCTTTGAGGGAGAGTCTGTTGCAAAGGCTGCAGACACTTTCCTCAATCTGTACAAGATCTTCATTGAGAAGGACTCGACCATGATCGAGATCAACCCACTCGCCGAGATCCAGACTGGCGAGGTCATGTGCATGGATGCCAAGTTTGGCTTTGATGACAATGCCTCGTTCCGCCAAAAGGCCGTCTTTGATCTGCGCGATACCACCCAGGAGGATCCTCGTGAAGTCGCTGCTGCCAAATGGGACCTCAACTACATTGGTCTTGACGGCAACATTGGATGCCTTGGTAACCAATCCACTTGCTCTCAGATACACACACGCTCGATCCCTGCTATATTCTGTGATGGCATGTGCTGATTTGCCCTTTGCTCATGTGCGCGTCTCTCTCGGACAGTCAACGGTGCTGGTCTGGCCATGGCCACGATGGACATTATCAAGTTGAACGGCGGTGACCCTGCCAACTTCCTCGATGTTGGCGGCAGTGCACGCGCTGACCAGGTCGCAGAGGCGTTCAAGATTATTTCTTCCGATCCCTCAGTGTCGGCCATTCTGGTCAACATCTTTGGTGGCATCATGCGCTGCGACGTCATTGCTGAGGGTATTATCGCTGCTGTCAACCAGCTTGGACTCAAGCTTCCGCTTGTTGTCCGACTCCAGGGCACTGAAGTCGAGGCAGCCAAGAAGCTGATCAAGGAGTCTGGTCTTCGCATGTACTCGATTGATGATCTTGATGAGGCTGCAAGCAAGGCTGTTAAGCTCAGCAACATTGTCACACTGGCTCGTCAGGCTGGCGTCAATGTCAAGTTTGAGCTGTAATCCCCCCCCCCCCTTACTTCCCGTTTTCCCCCTCAACACCCATCACTCATTTCTCTTCGATCCACCATTGATGGATTCATTGATGTGTCAATCTGTCGTGCTCTATCTCCTCATTTCCCTTCCCATCTTCCTTTCCTCTGTGTCTTGTCTCGCAGGATACAGCAATTAGGAAACTCCCTTCTTCTCCGAAACAGAAAACCAAACAACATAAATCACAGCCTCACACCAGCACACACACAAAAGGATTTATTGCATTCCCCAGTTAGTTTATCGTCGGGCGTTGCTTGTTTAACTTGGAGACGGATGGCTGCAAGAGCGAAACGTCATGACTGGCATATATTGACTCGGATCTTCATTTTGGATTGCGAGGAAGAGGAGGGTCAAGAGCAGAACTGTGTGTATATATTTGAGAGGAGGGGCGACAGAGAAAGGACAAGGAGGACAAGAAACTACAACAACGATATCAAGGCATGACATCAACCAACTTCCTCTGAAAAACAAGCACAGTCGAGATGGCATATGTATATAAATAATGAGAAAGAGACAGAGAGAGAGAGACGACCCCTTCGCCTCAATCCCTATCAACGATTCTGCATACTATGCATTTCCAGAAGGATAAGGATGCCGATCGTGATCAACAATGGCGGCTGCGGCAAGGATGGTAGAAACTGAAGGCGGAGTGACAGGGATCATGCCAAGTACGGGACTATCGCTGAAAAAGTCGACATAAGGTGTCAAGGATGAGAAGACTGGAGAGGCAGCGACCGATGGAGTGTGTGTTGGTGTTGCAGTGACAGTCGCTGTGAGAGTCATTGCCGTGACAGAGAGCGAGTCGGCCGTAGCTTGATTATGTTGTTGTTGGTGGTGATGGTGATAGTCTTGATCTGTTACCATGGAATCGGGTTCTGCTAGTGAATGTACATGTGTGAGTGTGTGCGATGATATGGATTGAGATCCTGTGACCTGTGACTGCAGCGGCAGTTGTATATGCATTGATGTAGAGGTGGTTGTGGGAAGTGGTGGTTGCGTAGATGTGAGTGAGTGATCGGAAGTATCAGTAGATTCTTGTTTGATCTGTTGCTGTTGCTGCTGCTGCTGTTGCTGTTCATTGCGTCCAGGCAGACCCTTGCCCGCAGAGAGTGCAGCAGATTGCTGAGAGATCTGTCTCTGCATCTCTTGCTGCTGTTTCAGTTCTTGAGCAGCAGCAGATTGTTCAAGGCCTGCACGCGTCTCAGACTTGATTGGAGGGCTTGAAATCGTCAGAGTGTTCGTTGGGTCAAAAGTGGCAGAATGCTTGACGGCTGTGGTGAGTAAGCCTGAAGAGGCTGCGGAGGCAGCCGTGGGTGGTGCAAAGTGGGACTGATTTGATGTGCGAGATCGGCCAAGGGAAGTCGGATCTGAAGACAGCCCAGATGCAATGCCGACAATCGAAAGAGTTGCGCTGGTGAGGATGGGTCTATTTGCCAGTGCACTCGGGCCATTGCTGGTTGGATTGTGCACAATGGACGCAATGTTGCCAAGAGTGGAGAGACTGCTTAGCGAGCCAATAACAGGCCTTACATTCGACGAGATCCATGAGGGACTGCCAGCAGGAATATGCACTGAGGGATCCATAGTGGCAAGGCTTGGCAGGGTTGGTAAGGTTGCAGCGCCAGCGGCAGCACCGGGGGGAACAGAGGACAAGTGCGAGGTGGGCAAAGGGCCAGATGTGGTGAATGTATAGGAACTCGACTTGACATTGTGAGAGTGATTCGCGGAATGATCTAGCGTTGGTGCAGACCATTCAAGATGCGGTCGCGAAGACATCAACGCGTGATGCGGCATTGAATAGTGGGGAGGACGCATTGGCAAACCAAAGCCAGCGCCACCCTTGACGGTGAAGTGCAGTGGGTCCGGACGAGGTACATTGACAGATGCCGACGCAGCAGCAGAGCCAGATCCAGGGGTAGGTGTAGGACCCGAAGCTGAAGCCGAACCAGAACGAGCCATGAGTGGAGGCAGACTAGATCGAGGATTGTAATGGTAGTTTTGGTGGGGGTGGGGGTGGGGGTGGGGATCGTGGTGGGGTTGTTTTGGGACATTGATGTTGGAGAAGGGATTTCCGACAGCGAGAGCAGCAGAGTCTGAGAGAGAGTGAGAGTGAGGGTTGTGGCTGTGATGGTTGTGGTTGTGGTTGTGGCTGTGGCTGTGGCTGTGGCTGTGGTTGTGATGGCCGTGGGAGTGAGCTGCGGCTTGTGCTGCGAGTGCGTCGCAGTCCAGTCGCAGTCGCTCGATCGTGCGCACGAGAGCCTCTCGCTCACTGCGCAGTTCTGTGGCTGCATCGCGCTGCTGCTGCATCTCGGCCACAGCATCGTCTCGCTGCTCTTGAGCGGCTGCAACATCGTCACGAAGTCGCTCAATCTCGCGCTGCTGCTGCGCAATCTGGCGCTGCTGTCGTTGCAGCTGCTTCGGATCATCATTACTGATGCTGCCTACTAATCCCTCGGATTCTTCTGCTTTCCGCTTCGCCGTTGATGCCATGGATCGCACATTCGTCACGCTGGTCACATTCGTCATATTCGTCGCGTCCATCGCATTTGTCATACTCAAAGACATTGGCTGTTTCTGCTCATCTGGCATTGTCTCGGACATTTGCTGCGACAGTCCCATTGGTGGCATCTGTGACGACGACGACGCCAGCGACGATGATGCTCCGTGTGCACCAAGCAGCGACTGCATTGAATCCGCGGTCTTGTCATACAATGCAAGCTGTCGTCCCACGCTGATTCCGTGCGAATCCAGCAGCGCTTCGAGCTCTCGCACTCGCTCCTCCAGATCGCGCACATGTCGCTCCTTGCGCTCTCGGAACGCTCGCTGTGCTGCGCGGTTCTGCTCAATGCGCCGCTTCTGCGCCTTTGTCTTGCGCTCTGCTGCCGTCAGTCCTGCGTCAGAGTCGTTGCCTGCTTCGTTGTTGCTGTCGTGATGGTCGCCGTGCTGGCTGCCCTTGTGCTCGCTGTCCAGCAAGTCTGAATCCAAATCACAGCACAGCACAGCACAACAGCACAACAGCACAGCAGCCATTCGTATCAATCACAGAACCCACGTTCCATCCACATCCGCATCGTCAGTCGTCCAGTGCAAGTGCATGTCGTTCCAGGATGCTGGTATTAGTCATCCATCAATCGACAGCCAACTCCCAAATATGCAAAAAACAAACACTTTGGCTTACTCAGCACATGCACTCTCGCTTACCTTCTGTTGCAGCAGTCACAGCACAGGCGGCTGTCGATGAGCTGGCGCTACTTCGGGCTCGTTTGCTGACGCTAGCTGCACCTCCGCCGCCGCCACTTTCGTCCATCCGCTTGCGCCCCATTCTTGTTACCGCCTCTTTGGGTTTGCTCAGGCTTACAAAGTTGATATTTGGCACTCCTTTTTTGCACACTGCAAATTGCTTTTGAAATCGAAACAAAGAGTCCCCAGGATATTCACTCGCCTGCAACTTCAATACCACACATATCTGCCCAAGTCACGATATAGATGCCACTTTCGTTGTGATCAAGTTGATCAAGTGGCATTTGCTGCAGCTTTTCTCTACAGTATCTACAGACAGAGCGAACTATGTTGAGTTACATGCTTCATATTTCCTAGATTGGTGCTACTCTCCTGGTGAGTTTCAATTGAATGAATGATCAAGGTTTCATTGGTATAGTATCCAGACTATTGGAAGATTGAGATTAACAAGAGGGTAAGCAAGTAGCTTTCAGTAAAAGTGTTGATGATGTCATCGAATGCACTCATCTACTTCACTCTCCAATTTCGCTCAAAGAACCACTACAAAACCAACAAAATACTCTCCGACTTCCATCACATCACAATCTAAACAGCCGAGAATATGCTAAATCTTCCATCAACAGCCTCGCTAGCAAATCTCCCGATATACGACCGTCTAAAACCTTCACAGTGGCGGCAGCTTCTGTTTATTGCGACCGTTGTCGCTCTACTCTGCATCTTTGTTCCTCTCGCGATTGTTCTTGATTTCAACGAGTCGGACAAGAAGAGTCAAAACTACGGCTATTCAACACTGGATTCGAAAATCTATGATTCTATCAGCTCAGGAGCAATCTCGTTCGATGGCATCATAGTCCTTGGCAGTATCAACTCGATCGATCCTATCTCGCGTATACTAAAAGTATGTCGAGTATTCTGTTTAGTTGTAATTCCGTTGTCATGAATACATGCATTTTGGCATCTTTCCGACTTACCAAACCGATCACTATCATCTTATTGGTACCACAGCTCCACGTACAGCTTTTCCCACTTGGCATATGGAACAAAGACGCTACGTCCAATAACACCGATCCAATGATCTTTTCGCGTTTGAGCGATGGAATCACGGCATTGATATCTGGCAGCGAGATTTCGTTCAAAAAAGGCGGCATCATGGCTCCCTATGATGTGATTGTTCCCATGTCTGATGGAAGCCTGAGCGACTATCCCTTTGATGTCTACAATGTTGTTTTTGACTTTTCAGCAACAAATACTACATCTGGGTGAGTCTCTCACTTCACCATCTCCCCATGCTTGCAAGCTGCAGCGTAATTGATTGTTCGTCAATACTAATGGCGTTTGTGTGCAGTCATAACGTGCCGATCCTAGTCGCTGTGCTCGGTGCTGTGCCCTCATGGACTGTCAAAATGCAAGTCCCTGATCTGGGAGAAACAATCACTTATTCTTATATGGGTGCATCTTTGCTGCGATCATGGTCTACCAAAGTCTTTTCCATGGTAACACCTTGCTCAACCAAAAACCATATGCATACATTAAGATGCTCATCAATCTAACTGCAACATATCCTCCCACAAATGCTTGAACTCGATCTTATGCTTGAAATTGCTTGCTTTGAACTTGTCATAGCTTGTCGTCGTCATCAACTGGATACTGTCGCTAGGCATCCTGTTTCTTACCATCACGCTCTGGCTCCGCGATCGCAAAGTCGAACCACCCACCATAGGATTCACAGCATCACTCCTATTCGCACTGCCCAATCTCAGAAATGCACAGCCGGGCATCCCACCCATCGGCGTCTCAGTCGATATCGGTGGATTCATTTGGAACATGGCTATCGTCAGTATATCCTGTATCGCTCTGATTGCAAACTATATTGCAAAGTATACGCGAGACAAGTCTGCCAATGCTGGTAATGCTGCTGCTGCTGCTGCTGCTACCGTCATGGCCTCGAATAGAAGTTTGGCTGGAAAGGAGCAGGGCATCGAGTTGGTCGAGAAACGAGGGTTCGATCGGCTGGCGACGACTTCTAATGCCGATATTGTGGAATCTGGAATGATTTTGAAAACTGAATCTACCACTCGTGGGTGAGCAATAAGCTTTTCCACGAGGCTCTTGATGGAAAGTCGAAAGAAGCAGTGCAATCGACTTGGTCGATAGAATTGATCTTACTCTCCTATGATGGCTTTGATCGTGCTCATTGTGTGTGGGTTGGATCTGTCTCTTGTTGGATCGTCGGGTGCGGAGTCTGCTTGTTAAATGAATGCATGTTGAGCAACTGCTTTGTAATATGTTGATATTGGCATGGATATTGTCTCGAACGACTAATCGTGCACAGCATCCAGGATCAACAGCACGGTTTAATTCATTCCCTGGCAATCATCTGCTTAGATCATGTTATAAATCTGCAGATTGATACCAGTGTTTGATGACAATCGATTCTTTGTTTGTGTATCTGCAACCATCCATCTTGAATACACTCGATCCAATCTCCATTGGCGACAA
>JH393130.1:4914-19081 GCA_000235945.1 Homolaphlyctis polyrhiza JEL 142
TCTCCCCTTTTGCCTCCTGTTGCCGTGTAATGCTACTCGCTATCCAAGTTTCCGCCACTCAAAACCTCCATTCATTTTCCCTCAAAGAGCGCATGGTTTTTACTCGTTCCCTCATCTCGTCTCTGGGATCGATCACGCTTGATGCTCTTCAGCCTCCTCATACGCATCCTCCTGAACAGCCTCCTCAACAGCCTCTTCGCTCTGCACCATTTCGCTTTCTGTAGTCTGCTGGTGTTCGCTATACCCTTCACCAGAACCAGCCCCTTCGTGCTCAGATGCAGTCATCGTCTGGGATGGAGCCGAAGCCGAATGCGCCGCACCTGAAGAGCTGCTTTTACCTTCAAGCTCAGCAGCAATGATTTCAATCAAGGCTGGAATGCTGTACTCTCTCCTACAACCAACAGATCAAAACCAATGCGCCATCGCAACCACCGTAGATGCATATACGTGTGTCAGTGGAAGTGTTATGCGAGTACAGGTCATTGACTGCGAGGGCTATGTATACAACAGGAAAGAAGTAAAACAATAGAGAGTAGTAGTAGGGGTACGCTCACGGATTGAGTGACTCTAGAACGCGAACAACATTCGCAGCTGTGGATGGATTGATGGATCGATCTTGTTCGGCAAGGAACGTGAAAACATCTTGGACAAAGGCAAGGCTGATCTTGTTGTTGTCGCCTGCCACTTCACAGACAAGCTCGATCGTTGCCAGCAAGGTCTGTTCGTGATGAAGCAGATACAGAATCAACAGTGCAGTAAGTGTGCATTAGAAAGGAGCGTCAGTGACTGACTATCTAGATGTGTTGCATGAGCTTTTTTGAGAGAGAAGATGATAACAGGCAATAGTTCGGAACCAGCAATGTGCTTACGCCTGCTGCCGATGCGCAAAGGAATGCCCAGAACTTGAGCCACGGCACACGATCGGCCGCCCATCCTCCAAGACTGAATATGTGCGCACACCAGTTGAAGTTGGTATCAGCCTGTCTGCAGGATCTATGCCATAGCAACCACCGATGGTTTGATAAACCTTGATAAACAAACCTGAGGATGTCTTGAACCTGCGTTGCAGGGATGTTTGCTGCCGAGGCTGCATCGTCAATATCCTTGCGGGTCACAGCTCGGTCGCCGCTGGCAGAAAACTATCGAGACAAGATGGTAGTAGGGGGCGAATGATACCACAACATCACCACAATTACGTTTGTTTGTTGTGTTATGGATGGTAGACCCCAAAACATGTGCAACAGCCGCCAGGATTTGTTAGACGCGATAGATAAGCTTTTGTCCTTCGGGCAGAAGAGTCCGAGGTTGAAGGGAGAGCAAGGCGATAAAAGGCGAGCAGAGCGGCTTAGCCTACCTGTGTGTAGAATGCCTCGAGTTGCATATCAGTCAACCGTTTGCCGCCGTTCGCCTGTGTGCGCTGCTTGGCAAGACGTGCAAAGTATCTGTGTCACGCAACACCAGTTAATGCAGCGAACCAATGAATCTGGCGCTCAACAGGCAAGCCCCAAGCCCAACATGCCCCAAGACACCGGCTATTGGCCTGTGCCTGAGAGTATACCAGCGTCTTGGATGACTGTAAGCATCCGCTGGCATGAGCGGAAGCAACGCACGCAAACCAGATGACCTCTGCCCAGCCAGATGCGTTGAAACAGCACCCAACAACCAAAGCAAACAAACAGAGAGCAACAAAGAAGCACCAGCAAGCTTGCGCCATGCATAGCCCAGACTATCATATACAGCAGTACAAGGAAGCCCCCCAAAACAAAAACAGGCGAGAGGTAGGTGCAACGTACTCTGCAGAACTCGCAAGAATATCCGGAGGCTGCGACTTGATAATAAACTTGGCATAGTTTTTGAGGATTTCCGGCAGTTCCGGTGGAATGCGGATCTGCTCCGCTGAAAACAAGGCTTCGGCCATAGTTTATCTCTGTCTCTCGGTGTTTGTTTGGGTTTGTCTCTGTGATCGTTTGGAAAACTCTCCTATTCCCCCTGAAGCAGACCAAAGACACTGATTTGGCGGGAAAGAGTTGGATTCGTTTGGCGAGTAGAATGTAGCTACTGGGTCAATATGCCCATCAGTGCCTGGCAAAGCCTTGCTTCAATGCGGAGCATCGCGGGAGCAGTCTTGGATGATAAATAGTCCACGGCGATCTGTATATTACCAAGGCATGCCAGTGATGCCAAATGAAACATGACTGTCATAGTTGAACAATCTAGTAGCACTGGCTTTCTTGATAGTGATGCTAAACAACGCTCATCATCCCATTCTGCATCTGGATGAGCAACTGTTGACCGGTACTGCACAGGTTTGTTTCGGCAGTCAACAATCACAGGAACTGTTTTACATTTGACAATCAAGGCAGTGACTGTTGGACATCTATCTGTCCCAAATTGTTTATTTGAATAGACGCTGCTGGACCTCATACATCAGAGTCGCAATAGCAAAGAGCGGCTATATATCCAAACGCGAAAGAGTACTCTTGGTCAGCTAGCCCATCTCACGATTTAGAGAAGCAGTCTGGAATCATAGACTTACTGCAACAATAAGCATACGTGGAACAACACCCTTGAACAATGCACCCGCACCCTCATGCTTGATGATCTCGCTACATAACCAAAGTCACAAATGCACACATACAAAAAGTTGATTCAGCACAGACAGTCTCATGGAGCTAAATGGAGCAGATTCGAGTCAAACCCCTCCCCCCTCCTTTCGGCAACTAACCTGTAGCAGTTGATCATGCCTGTATAAACCTTATCGCCTGGCTTGGGAATAACCTGCAGACGCGTCTTGACAACATCCATGGGAGTCACAGCAGCCGCCGCAACAGCACCACTAACGATGCCACTACCAAAGACAACCGCAAACGGTACATCTTTCTGACCCGTTGGTGTGAAGAAGGATTTGAGCACAGCCGTCATTGGGAAGAAGAGGAACGAGAACGGAACATCACGAGCAAGTGTGGCAGCGGTGCCACGGTAGAGTCCGCGGAGACCCAGCTGACGAACAACATCGCCCGCAGTCAGTTTGGGTGTCGTGGATGACGCTGAAGATGCACCTGCAAGCTGGAGCTGGATCTTGACAATCTCCATGGGGTTGGTTGCAATAACTTGGCAGAAACCTGCAGTCGCACCCGAGATCTACAATATCATGATACACAAAAAACAGAACAGCATACGCGTGCACACAACCACCACAGTAATCAGCTTTCCAAGGCTCGATCAGATATCTGTAAGATTGAAAGCCGCAACAGAGTGGACCAGCTACACAAAAGCATGATCGGCTGCCATTGGCTTAAACGCACCACGCCATACTGAAGAGGAATATGGTCCGGATGTGTGTTGGTTTTGCGGCCCCAGTACTCGCGAGCATAGTCGTTCACAGCCAGCTACATCACAAGCCAGAAGCACCACCATGTCAGAAAACACTAATCTAGCTTTTGGTTGTATGCAGCGGCAATAAATCAACACAGGTCATCCAATAACCTTGATCGCCTTTTCGGGAATGATGCCTATAACATTCCCAGCAGCAGCGATTCCCATTTAGTTTTGTTTTTGTTTGTTAATATCAAAAGAGATACAGAGATTGGTTTATCTGGAGACAGTCATTGGATAGCACATACCAACAAGGTTGGGAAACAGGCCTTGGTATAGACCGCGCACGCCGCTTTGTGCAACAATCTTGCGTGCACAATCCACACTGTAAAAACGACCAAGCACACAAAAGGCCATTATAAAAATGTAAGTATATACATGTGTGCCTCGGTCACATATATCTCTGGCATCTTTCTGATGAAGGGGGGTCAAGAGAGATTCCCGAATACTAACATGCCGCGATACTGAGGTCCTTCCGGGCCAATCTTTTGGTTTTGGAGACGAGTCTTGACGATATCTGGCAGTGGCATTCATGTTGGTGTTAGCCATGGCGGTATTGCTCGTGGTTGGTCGCAAGTCAATGTGTCGTCGCAAATGTGCTCACCCATCGGGAAGATGCTATTGAGCCAAAGCGGCGGCGGCAGCAGCAGCGGCGTCGAATGTATTGTTAATGGGATGTTTTCCAGCAGCAAGGAGAATGGCATACAAGTCAGGAAAGCGAAGAGGTGAACGGCCAGGCACGGCTTGTGCACCAGTCATCAATGGGAACACTGGAGAGAGCAGCATATAGAGACACAGCAGCAGTCTTACATGCAGGTGCCAACAACGCCAGCAATGGCGCCGTTCACCAGCTTCACGCCAAGACTGCCATTCGTCCGTCCAAGTCAGGCAAAGCATTCGTTAGTCTTTGGCGGCTTATTGCAGAAGCAGGCAGAGAGCGAGCAGGAGAGTGGGAGAGTCTGTAAGACGCTCATTGAACAACAGACGATTGAATCCTACTTTCCAGAGCTGCTATTCTTGTGAGTTGTGTCGCTTGAGCCCATTTGCCTCTGTCTGATGAAGATGTTGTTGCTGTGGCTGTGGCTGTTGCTGTTGCTGTGATGATCTTGGAGGCAGGCGGTGCACTTTGCGGAGAAACTGAATCTGTGCATCGCTGGCAGATGTTGGCGTGAGCGCAAGGCCGGGCTGGCGGCCGCTTGCGTTGCCGAGGTCGCATTCAGACGACGCACTGCATCGACTGCAACACCACCCACAGAGAGGCTGCATGGCATCATGCGCCACAGCGTGGTCCGGACTCTGTGTTCGCAGAACTTGGCTGCAGATTGGCTGCAGATTGGCTGCAGATTGCGACTGATTACTTTTACCAAAGCGATCACACACACACACACACACATCGAGTCTCGATTGGCGGCCGCATGCAGGACGGCTCGCTCGAATCGCCTGCCCAGCAGGTCTCTCATATGCGCTCTTTGACTCTCTTCATGCCATCTCACTCCGCACATATTCCAATGGAACTCGAGCTAACCCTGCTGGGCTGTAGGCGAATGCGTTTGCTGCTGCTGCTGAAATGTACACATCACAAGGCCAACTCGCAAAGGCCCACGAAGCTCACTTTCGTGCTGCTGGTAGAGTTGGATTGCACGGGACTGGACGGGACTAGACGGGACTGTGCTCGATCGTACTGCATTGTGTATGCTGACCTCCACTGCTAAACCACATTTCTGCAGAGCTCTACTTGCTGGCCATGAATGACACCACAGATCTGGAGGTATCGCATCGTCTGCTTCGGAACCGAGATGAATCGGCAGCGATGCCTGCATGTTGCTGCCATCAAGCTGCCGAGTACCGGCAGCGTATTGCGATTTGGACTAATACATGATTGGGTCGCAGGCTGTCAAGACACTGAAGCTGCTGTATGCCAACCATACACGCAGCGGCAAGGAACTCCAGCGACGAGTGAATCAACAGCAACAACATCAACAATCCCATCAGCAACAGACCCCGGCTCCAGCATCTGGTGCACACCTACCTTCGCAACATCAACAGCAACAACAGCAACAGCCAGTCGTTAGTTCAAACTCGTATGGATCGCCAAAACAGGCTTCGTCTTCATCCACATCAAAGCAGCCATCTCATAAGCAGAGTCAAGGCGCAATCCATCTGTATTCCACACAAGCTCAGACAACTCAAGCAACATTGCCTGTCAGTGCGGCGCACGCAGATGCGTCGTCGCTAATGCTTGGATCGCGCCAGTATTTTGTCGGCCAGACCCAAGCCGATAGCGCCGTGCTTGCCACGCAGCATCCTGCCACGCTGCCGCGTGCAAAGTCGCGCCATTCGGATGACTATTCCGGAATATCCACAAGCGATCGACAGCAGCTTGCAGAGCCTGCGACTGTTCCAGTCAAATCGCTTGATCAGTCCGACATGTCATCGCAGTCAATAGGCCAATCGTATCTTCTTCTTGACGAAAATGCCAAGGAGATCAGACGTGTAAGCCAAACCCAAACCTGTCGATCTAAACTGACGTGCTATTAGCATCTGCACACAACCAGTGTCCGGCTTGCTGATCAACATGACCCGCTGTTCTGGCTCTGCAGGGCGATGAGCTTGATGATCCGTTTAACAGGTTTTGGGAAGCTGTGGAGGGACTTGTTCAGAAAATATCTGTCAGTGCACCAGTTGCGTTTGCAACAGTTCCGCTGGTTGGAGAACAACAGCAGCAACAACAGCAGCAACAGCACCGGTTGCAGCAGCACGCTGCACAACAGTCGCACATCAAGTCCAAATCATTTTCCGGGACAAGCGGTTCGTGCATAACCATGAAAGCGAGTTTCTTGCCATCGTTCTAGATAGCTGATTATTAGTTGTTCCAAAATCCCACAATAATCGTCATTCCATTTTGCACAGATCCATCGTCTACTGACCCACGATTAGCAGATATGACGTCTGATTCTAGCCATGCGAATGCTATCATGCAGTCCTACATGATGGTTCCTTCTGACGTACCATCAGCTGAGCAGGCTGGTGGCACAACTGGCCTTCTATCCCGAATACCGCTGCAGCGAACAGCATCCATGGTGGATCGTGCTCGGCGCGAGATTGGCGCAGGAACGAGCACCTCGCCACTCGGCGGCAACTCAGGACTCGGCCAACTGCCAAAAGTGCCGGAAGATGGCAAAAGGTAGATTGCGATGATTGCAGCCACAGATATTGACTTGATGCTGCAAAGTCCATCTCTGACAGAGTTCTACTTAAACACAACAACAATGCACAGAGCCGCTTCTCGAAAGACTTTGGAAGAATACCAGATCGAAAACAACCACTTTCGACAGATAATCGACAAACTAACCCAGCGACTTGTGACGCTTGAAAAGGTTGATACTGTGTTGCGTCGTATCTGCAACCCATTGGCTGAATTTACAAGGATTGCTTCTGTGCCTCTCTCTCGCCTTGGCTGACTGTCGTTTGTTGCAAACTTGAAGACTGCCGAGGAAAACAACATGCTCAAGAGCAGCATTATCCAGTTTCACCAGGATGTACGGCAGCAAGCAGCCGCAAGACGGTTTATCCATGGAAACACGGGCGGTGGTAGTCTGCATCCTGCCATGGCCACTGCTGCGGTATCATCATCGTGGCAGTTACCACCATCGGGGGCTGGCGCTTCGCGGTCCTACACACCCTCATCTCAAGCCGTCGGCTCTATACCAGTGCAGACGAGCGATCAATCACAAGTATCAAGTCCAGGATCTCCTGTCGACGCAGCAACGCTGATCAAACGCGTTGCTATGCTTGAAGCGCAACTCAAGGAGCTGCAAGAACAGCTCGAAGAAAAGGTTGGCAGTTCAACAAGACGCAGAAGTGTCTGGAGCTCGATTACTTGCTTGCATTGCTGACTGCTGAGTTGTTGCAGGATGCTGTGATTGAGAAATACCGCGAGCGGTGGGACAAGCTCAAGGAATCTGCCAAGAAGAAGAAGGAGGCCAAGTCGCTGGCTGGCGAGCCTCTAAATTCCAACGATACTGCTCCGGCAGCAGCAACGACCGCGGGCAATCTACTGTCCGATCGATTGGCTCAGGCACGCTCGCTAGATCTTCCCCCGCTGCCTCACGAAGCCGGTATTTCATCAGGAACATCCCCAACTGCGCGCTCTTCGGGAGCTTTGCGAACACTTCCACAAGCATCGTCGTCGACATCATCATCCATGGCATCATCACCTCGAAACCATTTGCTTTCTCGACCCCATCTTCTGGCTGAATCCATGGAGACCGGCGGCGGTGATGCTGCTTATGGTGGCGGCGTTGGAAGTGCAACAGGCCCGTCATCTGGCAACCTGCGGGCATACGGGTCATCGCCCCCAGCTGCCCCTTCCTTGTCCTCGACAATCACAAACCGCCTCGATGCAACTTCATCTCGACCGCCGCTTGCGGCTGCCATGTCTTCATCCATTGCACCATCACTCTACCACAGCACCCTATCGCGTTACGATGATATCTTTGACAATGATGATAACTCTCTTTGAGTATCTTCTGTGCAGCCCCTTCCACAACCCTCTCACACACATACTCTCTTGTTGCCTTTATACTGTCTAATCCCATCCCATCCCATCTCTCTCCCCTCCTCTTCTCGGCACCAACTGACCAATCAACAAATATATTGTGGCTCATTTACGATCTATCCTTGTATCTGACTGCCAAGTCAATTGAGTTGGGCACACAACTAATAACAGCAACGCAGCAGAATATGTATATGAAAACAAAAAACAAGATGCTGTACGAATGCTTCAATACTCTTTTGTTCAAGAATGCTAAGAAAAACTCTGCTTCCTCCTGATGCTAACCAACACGCGAGATTAAGGCGATGTCCCACTTTCTCTCTTACTCTGCTTTCCTTGTCCTCAAATGACAGAGACGACAAACTCTTCACAGAGATCCGCCATCGCAGTTTCAATGGCTCTTCGATGCATGGTGCTTTCCCACCTGGCCCATTTCGCATTTTGCACAGCGCTGTTAGCGTCAGAATCATGAGGAGTGGAGCCATCGGTGGCAACAGTATCGATTGATCGGACTGCGACAGATTGCGAGATGGCTGTGCAAGTGATAAGCCCTTGCTCCATTGCTTCGCAAACCAGCATGCAGAGATACTGCCGATGTGATGTTGGGCTCGACGAGATCTCAATGATTTCGGAAGGCGGAAGTTCGGTCGTGAATGGCTGGACAATAAAGAAGCAGTCGAGTGACTTGCTGGCCGATGGATTGCTGGCTGCAGGACTGTCGGCTGATTCAATGACAACTGGCTTTGGACGTGCGTCGGCAAGCTTTTGAAGACGCAGGGTGATTGCCTTGAATACACGCCACAGTCAGATTCAGACACACAAATGTAATAGCGGCATCAACGTGCTGCATTCTGGTTTGTGCAGAAGCAATCGTGTTTACCTTGCAGTGATCCATCGCTTCAGTCAGGTTTTTTGCGACTATAGGTTCGGGATCCTGAACGCTATTGACGATTGCCTTGTCGGTAACATAAGGCACCTGCATAACAGGCACCAAAGCCTTGGAAATGCCGTCCGGTCTGAATGGACGCAGCCACATCTCATTGACGGTTGCCTGGACAAAGTCATGGAGTTTGTCAAGCATCTCGGCATCTGGCAAGTCTGTGCACAGCCAGACAGTGATTTTAGATGCAAATGGTTGGGTTGAAGCAAAGCCAGAGGCCGGAGATGCGCCGCTGCTGCCAAATGCGTCTGGATTGATAGGCGGCGCAATGGTTTCTGCAATGGTATGCACAGAACGCTTTGCAAGGGTTGTTAGATCTGAGCCGAGACGAGAGAACTCTGGAGCAACGCCTGCATATAGCTCCTTGACACGATCGTTGGACGACACAGCCTGTGCGGTCTGCTCTGCGACAGCCTTGGCGGTCTCGAGGCCACGTGCTGTGACTGCGGTCACGGTTGCCGTTGCAGATGCCGCAGTGGACCATAATGCTCCCCACGACCAACCATCGGTAGATGCAGAGGCTGTAGGTTCGACCTGTGCATCTTCTGGCAGCGGCGCCTGTTTCTGCAGAGTCTCAGACGAAGCGACTGATGGAGAGATCGAAGCAGATGCTGCTGGCTGTGTGTGCGGCAAGCTTGGTGGCAAGCTGGATGGCAATGGTTTCTGTGACAGGGCGATTGAAGCGATGGATGTTGCAGGTCGAGCCGCAGCAGATGAAGCAGATGAAGCAGAAGGAGCTGAGGGAATTGATGCGGCAGATACAGGCGCAGGCTGGACAGGCTTCTGTTTCAGCTGCGGCGGTGCGGCCGTGAGCGAGTCCAAGTCCTCGAGGAAGCTGTGGTCCAAGCATGAGACAACGAGACAACGAGACAACGAGACAATGCAGCCATGTGAGTGAGTGGGTGAGTCCAGGGTCTGTGAGGAAGCCACGGCAGTCCAAGCAGTCACGCTCACCGTTGCACTTCCTCGTTGGTGATGGCGGCTGCTGCTGTGGCACTAGCTGCCGCACTGGCTGCACTGGCTGCACTGGCTGCACTGGCCGAGCCTCCTGCTGCAGTCGCTGTTGTTGCTGCTGCTGAAGTTGCTGGAGTTGTTGAATTCATTGGATTCCAGCAAAAGAAGTTGGTCAATCAACAACAACAACAACAAGCAATTCACATTCAAGCAATGAGCGAAGACACTGGTGTGACCACTCGTGCTTCCTGCTTCCTGCTTCCATCCCCTGTGCTTCTCTATACGTCATTTGATTATATCTACCCACGAGCTAATACAAAAGCCTCCCTCACAGAATGGAACGACATCCTAAGAGCAAAGGGAATCCTGCCGCCAAAGGTCGAGGAGCAGCTCACTGAGCTGGTTGAGGCCGCCGTGCACGAGCGTGTGCATGGCAAAGCACTCGAGGACCGTGAGCTCGACGAGCTCGATGAGCTTGAGGATATTGAGGACGATCGCGTGCTTGAGTGCGTGCGTCTGCATCTGGCTGTGGGCAGCACGCTGCTGTTGCGCTGTCAAACAAACATCTCGCTGACCAACTGCAACATTACATCCAACTCCACCAACTGAATCACTGAATCACCGAATCACTGAATGGGACGGGCCGGGGTTTGGCGTGTGTACAGATCTTATCGTCGCCAGCGAATCGCAGATCTAAAGGCGCAGGTTGCTGGCGAACGCTTTGGCCGCGTCGTGCAGATCTCCAAGACAGACTACACCGTCGAAGTCACAGAAGCATCCAAATCTGCAAGCGTTGTACTGCATCTGTTCCAGGACTACAATCCGGCCTGCAAGCTGCTCAATGCAATCCTTGATCGTCTGGCCGATAAGCACAAGGCAACCAAGTTCCTAAAGATTGTTGCTGACCTGTGCATCCCAAACTATCCTGATCGCAACCTGCCTACAGTCCTGATCTACAAGGATGGCGAGATTGTTAAGCAGCTGATTGGCTTGGACATGCTTGGTGGCGCCAATGCAACAGTCACAACCGTTGAAGGTGCTCTGACGGCCATTGGTGCGATCTCGGCAAAACCCTCGCATGCCACTAGCAGTCGCAACGACGATGATGACGAAGACGAAGACGGAAACCGCCGGACTACCATCCGCACTGGATTCTCGCGCATCTCTAAATCAAAGACTGCGAATGATGATGACGACGAATGGGACTGACCTTGCTGGAATAAATGCTTACTTGGTACTGTGAAGGGCTGCTTCGGCTGTAGCCATTTGGTGCTATTCTGCTTGACAGCTGGAGCAGTGATCATATCGCATGCATGGAACTCATGCTCTCCGCTTGCGGCTTAGCGCTTTCAGGCAGTGTTGGCAGCTTGCATTGAATGTTGCTGGTTGCTGGTTGCTTGTGTGGTCCAAGTGCGAAAAGTATGCGGCACGAGTCCAGACTCCGCTCCGCCCTTGCCCGCCAACAAACAAACCCAGCCCGCCGTTCATTCATCTTGTTGCAACTCTCCGCTCTTGCTCTTTCCGGAACTGTTGGCAGAAACATTGTCGTTCCCGACGTCAGGCAGGCGGTCATTACTCAATACAAGCTCGGCTATCTGGTGTGTAAGCAGAGTTGCTGCTGCTGCATTTACAAACCCTCGCATCGCGTCTGATGCAAACAGACGGCTGCACTGCGCATACGCCGCTCAGCCTCGCAGATAGCTTGCTGGTGGCGCCACACTGCATGCATCTGCTGGCAGTTTAGCAGCGACCGATGTGCCCACAACTCCGCATTTGTGTTATCACAAGCGACACATCATACGATCTATTTTATTGACTAGCGACTGCAATGAAACTAACGTTGTATCGTTTTGGATGCTTGGGCACAATTGTCGCTCATTGATATGCTATATGCAATATGCAATATGCAATCTATCGACTAGCATTTAGCATTTTTAGCATCTCGCATCTCGCATCTGGCACCTATCCCATCTTACCCCAACAGACTGCCAGATACAGCCAGCCTCTTGAAGTAGCAACGGCATGCTCACAGCTTTGTATTCGCGGCAACAGCAGCAGCATCCATCCGTCCAACAGCTCCAACATCTACATCAGCTACATCAGCTCCAGCTTCAGCAGCAGCAGCAGCACCAACAACAAAATCCGACGGCATTCCAACCCATGCCGGCGGCACCAGTTCCCCAAACTCACACAACACTCGAAAACACTGTTATCAAGAACAAATGGAAACTGGTTCGTGTTGACCAACGTTTTCCATCTGAGCAATGTTGTGCCTGTTTGCCGCAACAGATAGCTGACAATATCTATACTATCGCAAACAATAGACCCAAGTGCTCGGAAAAGGCGCGTTTGGCGAGGTTTACCTTGCGATCGACCTCACAACACAGCAGATGGTTGCAATCAAGGTTGAGTCGCCCGCCTGCAAGAAACCAGTGCTTAAGCTTGAGGTCTCGATTATACAACGACTTCAAGGTTCGATTTTATACAATTTCAGCTTGTTAATCTTGACTGGTATCTCTGGTCAACTACTAACACGGTGATTCAACCTTGTTACATGCAACAATCAGATTCGCAATACATCTGCAGATTCATCTCTTGCGGCAGATTTATATCACCTCAAGGATACAAAGGACCTGGTGCAATCGACAACACGAGCAATGATGGAGCTCTCAGCCAACCCGTGTTCAGCTACCTTGTCATGGAGCTTCTAGACCAAAAGTAAGCTGTCGATATATCAAATCATTAAGCTGCGAAACTGCCCAAGTCATCTGATTAGTACCCATCTTTTCTATCCAGCATCTCTGATCTCCGCAAACGCACAGGAGGCCGCTTCAGCATTGCAACAACGGCGCTTCTCGGCAAACAGATGCTAATGGCAATCAAAGATGTCCATGCAATCGGCATTCTTCATCGAGACATCAAACCAGGAAACTTCTGCTTGGCACGGCCGGGGTCAGGGCATATCGATTTACATGGCCGTCCACGCTGCTTCTTGATCGACTTTGGGCTTTCACGGAGATACCTGTCAACAAACGGCCGTGTTAGAGAGGTAATCATCGTGCACTTGGCTTTGATATCTGACTATTGCCAAACCGGTTGGAGGACTACATTCCATAGCCATTGCTGAATCTTGTGCTCGCCGTGTCATGTACATTGGTATGTA
Organism: Homolaphlyctis polyrhiza JEL 142; assembly: GCA_000235945.1. Classification (NCBI taxonomy): domain Eukaryota; kingdom Fungi; phylum Chytridiomycota; class Chytridiomycetes; order Rhizophydiales; genus Homolaphlyctis; species Homolaphlyctis polyrhiza. The sequence continues at coordinate 17,902 of JH393130.1, forward strand.
GGCAAGAACAAAGGTTGGATTCCGTGGGACTGCGCGATATGCTTCCATCGCAGCGCACGAGGGTCATGTAAGTTGTCCAATCAGTCATCGCTTGTAAGAGTCAAATGCCTGCCAGTTTGTCTCGGGCAAGGACTGCGATGCTGACCTTAATCTCTTGAGCAATTACAGGAACTTGCACGCGTTGATGATCTATGGTCGCTGTTTTACATCATTGTAGAGTTTCTGACAGGCACTCTGCCTTGGAAGGGCAGAGAAAAGGACAAGATCGGCTCGATGAAGCGTGCCATGACAAACCCTGACCTCGTGCGCGGGCTACCTGATCCTATCTTGCATCTGTACACTTATATCTCGACGTTATCGTATACTACCCAGCCAGACTATGCCTTGATGGCACGCATATTCGACGACTTGTTTGCGTTTGCCGGTGTTCCTGATGATACACCCTACGATTGGGACATGGATTTGAGTACAACTCTTGCTGCACCAACCTCTCCCCTGCGGAACAGAGTTGATACTCTTGGCGGCGCCAATCCTGCAGGCGAGATCTCAAATGGCAGTATCAGTGAAGTTGCAGGCGCACCTGCCGACTGTGACAAAAAGACTGGTATGCGAGTGTTCAGCAATGGAGACGACGGCAATGACGATGGCGATATTGACGAAAATGCTAGCATTGAACGCGAACCAATGCCACAGTTTGTTCCCTATGAGCAAGATGAATTGAACAAGGCACGAGAAATCATCGCGGGTCTCGTGGCATCGACTGCGCTACGCACAGATACTGCTGGGCTGCAGATATCAACGGAAATGGCTGGTTCTGCCAGTGTCATGTCACCAGTCGCTGATCTAACACACTGCGGCGTTGCAGGTGTATCAATCGATAATACTCTCAATACAGCATCGGTCATCAATCCCATATCTTGGACACCACACTCTGCGCGGTTAGCGGATGCATCTCATAATGCAGCTGCCGCCGCCTCGGCTGGATCGCTTGGCGGGAGTGGCTCAATGCTTGCGCTTGGATCTGATGTCCCTGGTCGACCGTCGGCATCGTATGTTCTCGAGAGAGCCGAAGCACCACCCGCGTTTACCCATCAGGATAGCACGCTTATGAGCGCCGACGAGGTGAGTATGGCACTAGCGCCAGTCAATTCATGTATGATGGAAGCTGTGAGTTAACAAG
>JH393131.1:0-12715 GCA_000235945.1 Homolaphlyctis polyrhiza JEL 142
CTGTTGCTGTTGCTGTTGCTGTTGCTGTTGCTGTTGCTGTTGCTGTTGCTGTTGCTGTTGCTGTTGCTGTTGCTGTTGCTGTTGCTGTTGCTGTTGCTGTTGCTGTTGCTTACTTTGAACAGCACCAGCTGCAGCAACAGCAGGGGACCCAGCCAGTACAGGATCCCTGCTCGACACAGGATCAGACCTGGCAGCATTCTGCAGCTGCTGATCCAGACCTGCGAGTGACGCACCGGCGCCTGGAGGGCCCGAGGCGCTTGGACCGGATAGATTGCGCAGCAACTCCTCGGCTTGAGCTTTATCCATAGTGGGATCCCTGGGTTTGGGGACCAGCCTCCAAAGCTTTCGCTGGTCCTCCATCAACTGCGCCACCTGCTGCTTCAGCTGCTGGTTCTCTTTCTTGAGCTCGTCCTTCTCCATCTCCATGGCTCTCTTCCACGAGTCGAGATTGCTGCAATATGACTATTCACACAGTCGGTCATGCTGTTGTTGGCGCACACTCACACTCACACAGCCGCACTTGCTCCGCCACTTGTGCGGCAGCAAGAAGTTAGACATAAGCCTGCAACTATACCTCAAGCTTAGAGAGTCTTTCCTCAAGACTCGCATCTTTGTAGGGGGTCGGTCTGCCTCTACTGTTCAGTGGGTACGGCGCAGCAGGCACGGTCATCTTGGCGATGTGTTGACGAGTTTATCGCCAACGTTTAGGGAAATCTCGTTCTCGTTCTCTTCCTCCTAATTCACTCATTCGTTCATTCATTCATTCATTCACATTGGAAACGAGTTGTAGTTTGGCGACCAGTCAAAAGCGTCAGCAATCGTCTTTGCCGCTACATCTTCTTCAAGATATCCATCCTGGTTCCATCCAAACGCATTCTCGTACTGCATCCGCATCGGCGAGGCAATGGTCAGTGCAGTTGATTCCGCCAGTGCTCCGTCCACGATTACGGCAGACTCCAATGCTGTGATACCGTCACCACGATCGTCGCCATCTGCGCATGGCCCATCACCCACATAGACAATGCTCGGCGATATAGTCTCGGGATCAGCTTGATTGAACGCAGGCGACATCATTGAGATATCTCCAATAGTTGTCGATCTTGAATGAGATCCCAAAACCCCGGCAGTGCAATGATCGCGCTCATCCACAAAAGTCTGGCCCGTTTCAGCCTTATCCAAAGATGCCAGACGGCGCAGTTTTACCACAACGCTGTCTTGTCGTCCCAGCGTATCAAGATTGGTGACAGCATTTTCAGACTTGAGTTCGGTCCCATCTTCAATAGGACTGCCAAGAACTGATCGCGATCCCATTGACGCATGGCGGTTTTTAAGTTTTGGAAACTTGACACGGCCAGCAACACCGTCACCATTGTCGCCAGACATGACGATAATTGGGAATAGCAGCAAGACTACGCCAGCGAAATCAGTAATGATCAGAGATCCGAGAAAAAGAAGAGTGCGATTTGTGAGATCAGAACCAAGAAGGACAATCAGAAGGACTGCGAGCAGAAAGGTTGGCACAAAACGGACGACTTTGAGCATGACGCGAGCTTGTGTGTATGTTTTTGACTGAGGAATAGCAGCTGGGTTGATGCGGCCACCGTAGCGAGCAAGAATCTGCTGAGCATGCTTTGTTGCTGAGATGGCAAGAGTTTTAGAGATTGGATAGGCCATAAGATAGGTGAGGGACGCAGCCGAGAAGACAAAGAGGATGTTATTGAGGAGGACTTGCAGATGATTCATGTCTTGAAGGCAGTATTCGGGTGCAATGAATGGCGTGGTCGAGCCCATGAAGACGAGGAGTGAAACTGAGAGAAGACCAGCAAACGCACTAAAATCTATTGCGATATCAAGGAGCATGAGTTTGAGTTGGCGGTTTGCGGCTGATGCTCGAAAGTATAGACCAGCAATGACACTGAGTCGCATGGCGACTTGCAGAACATAGGAGATGGTCGCAAAGACGTCACAAGACAGTTGAGGCACTCGAACATCGATAATGATCATGAAAAGCAGTCTCTGGAAGCAGAATGTGACTGACGATATGCCAATGGTTGTAACCTGCATCGAGGATTTGGCGGATAGCAGAGCCAGACCGGTACAGAATACAACCACGGCGTTGCATGTGGAGGTGAGCGACTGAAGCGTTGGAACAGAGAATTCGACAATGGTCATGTCCGACGCAGCAAGTCAAGGTGATTGTTGATGTGCTGTGCTACAATGCGTTCGAGCAAGAGAGTGTCCAGTTGTTGAGATTGTTGTTGATGCTGAGCTGACAAGCAACAGGTCCAGAATGTGTGTTCAAGTCGAGGTGAGTAACAAAGTAACAAAGCAACGGGGTGAACCCTGCACAGAACAGAACAGAACAGAACAGAACGGTTTGTGCGTCATCTTCATCCTCATCTTGATCGCCTGCGACGGTGGCGGCGGAGTTGGCGGAGTGGGCCAGTGAGCGAGTGCCACCCGCAATGTGGTGTGCAGGCGGAGTGGCAAAACTCCGACTCCGCCGTGTCGGAGTTTGTGTGTTTCGACGATGCGTTGCTGCGATACTGCGACCCGAACGTCTCGCAGGTTCAAACTTCAGCTGCCACCAGATCCAAATGCAGACTCAGAATCAGATACTCAGTCTGGGATCTCGCTCTCGGACAAACTCAGCATCAACGCTGTAGTTGGAATCAGAAACCACTTCATTGTTTTCAATTGGTTCAACACACTCAAACAACAGCAGCACAAGCAGCATCGTCACAAGATTCAAAAAAACAAAATGGCCCATTTGGATGCAACAGAAACTGATATGAGCCACAGCTTAGCCAATACATATGTGCATGCTGAGAAGTGCTGCTGATTCAAGATATGAAGGAGAGATGACAAGATGGAGAGAAGGAGAGATGACATGACAGTATCATCACATTGGGAATGCATTATTGTGCTGAGGAGACCAGTCAAATGCATCAGCAATGGTTCTGGCAGCCAAATCATCTGCCGCTGGCAGACTACTATACGAAGTCATCATAGCCATCGCGTGATTAGTAGGAACAACGACAGGCCGGCCATTGATCATCATCGTTGTAGCACCGGGTCCTCTCGAAGCTCTGAGGCCCTGCGACAGTCCCTCGGTAACAGTTCCAGATGACGATGGAGCCTCGGTCATGGACGTATCAGCAGTTGTTGCATTAAAGGTTGTGTTTGCAGCAACGCTTGATGGAGCAGAGTATGCTTGTGGTCGAGTCTCGCCAAGCGGAACCTTGGATTTAACATATCTGGCTGCTGCAATGGCTTCACCATTGTCGCCCGATAGAACAATGATTGGAAACAGCAGGAGCAGCATGCCGGCAAAGTCAGAGAACACGAGGGTGGCATAGAACACCGACGGCAGGTTGGTGAGATGCGAGATCATCGAGACAATAAAGAGGGCCGTTGGCATGACAATTGGAATGATACGGGCCAGTTTGAGCATCACACGGGCCTGGTTGTGTGTCTTGGTCAGCGGCAGAGGATTAGCACTACTGATTTGACGAAGCGCAGCATGCTGGACAGCTGCCGCCGTCAAGGATTTCTGGATGGGATAAGCCATGAGAAACGTAAGGCAAGATCCAGAAAACAGAAACATGACATTGTTGACAATGACAGGAATATGAGGAAGGTCCTGCAGACAGAAGTCGACATTGTCGTTGCTCTTGATAAGCTTTGTGGTGAACGCAATCCAAAGTAAGAGACCGATCGAGGCTAGACCGATTGCAATGCTGATGCCGACACCGACATTTAATGCAACGATCTTGAGTTGTCGGTTTGCACCCAACGCACGGCTGGCCAGACCAACCATGATACTCAGCCGCATGATGACTATAAACGTGTAGGATACGGCGTTTGTTGCTGCACACGATGTCACAGGTGCGTCAAGGTCCAGGATGGCCACAAAGACGGTTCTCTGTCCCGCAAATGTAATGCATGACAATGCAATCGTTGCGACCTGCAGCGTTGTCTTGGCAGATAGCAGGGCAAGACCACCGCAAAGCACGACCACAGATGTGAAGAAGGAGGACACTGCCCCAAAGGCGGACATGGAGATGTTGAGAGACGACATGATGCTGCAATTGATGTTATCGTTGATCCTGCTGCTGCTGCTGCTGTCACGGTTGGTGTTGGTGTTGTTGTTCCGTTAAAGACGATAATGTGGTTTGGTGGCTAAAGTCGAATGGTCTGGGCGGACAACTAACCGGGCGGACCGCAAACCCGGCGCTCCACACCATGAGACCATCGGCACAGAACGTTGTACGGGTGGCAGATGTAACCAGCTGCGAAAAAACACTGTCGGAGTTGAGTCGGAGTCGGAGTTTGACTTTGCCTTTCAGTGAAGGTTGAAGTGGGAGTTTATTGTAAAAAATGGGAGACTAGGGGGGAAAGGGCAAATGAAGGAGGAAAAAGGGGGGAAGATCATAAAGATATATACCTGGCGTGTGCATGAGTGTATGTGTGACTTGGGCAGCGACATAAGAGTTCTAGTCGACTCGCCGCCGTTTCGGAGTACCAGGCTGATCTTGATCTTCTTCCATTGGCAATTTCCTTGCACTCTTGGCATGATCCCGCGAGTCATTGCACGCAGACAGTCCAGTTGAATCGGTTGTTACAGGAGCGAGTGTGCTTGACACATTAGCATCATCCTTGGTCGTGATGGGTTCCTCTGGAATGACTGTGTCAAATGCAGAGTCGTCCTCCATGCAAAAGTCGTCGACAATGGCAAAAACCCGCTCAAATCGCCTGTGTCCGCTGGGAGTGACGGAAACAGCATTCAAACATGGAAGCAGGACGCGGATCTGGCATGTGTGGTCAAGACAAGATGAATTCATGAGTTGGATTGCGTGTGGGTCAATGTCAATGTCTGGTTGCCTCGAAATGAGATGATCAAACATCTCGCGAACGATGCCAGAATACTGGCCGGATTGATATCCGCTTGGATTGAGCAAGACCATTGCAAAATCATGCGATTCGCGAACATGGCTGATGTGGAGCCATAGAAACTCTAAAGCGATCCGCTTGAAAACAGCATGTCGGTATCCAATGCTGAACAAAAATGACATCACATTGTCAGGCTTGATGGCAGACTCGATAAGCCTGAGAGCATGTTCCGCAAGGGCAGGAATCTTTGTGAATCACAACAATATATGGTCAGATTAGTAACGAGTCTGAATTGATGTTTAGGCAGACTACATTGCAGATAGAAATCTGCGAAAAACATCACAAAAAGATGTGCCAGCTTACATCGTAGTTGATTGCAATCAGATACAACTGTGCCATGTCAGTCAAAAAGATGGGATCGTCAATCTTGCCAACATACAAGAACCGCAGCATGGATCGAACAGTGTTGTATGAAAAGCCTGATACATTGACAATCTTTGGCGATGCCTGTGACGCCAAGCTTTTGTTGTTTGTTTTTTACAGAGACCAGAACAAGAACAAGAAGAAGCAGCCGACACACAACAGATTTTTTGACATATAGCAAGAGTTCAGCAGTTGGCTCGAATCGGCTTTTGATGATGTGGTATGCCATTTACGAGCAGAGTTTGACATTTGAAGCACGGCATATACAACAAACGAGTGATATAGCGATGCGCACCTTGCAAAGAGATTCTTGAAGTATTCCGAAACCTGTCAAGATCGATTGAACAAGGACAATCAGTATTGACACAAAGTATAGACAGACAGACAGATAAGCATGCGATCCAGAACCATGGCATGACGTTTGCTTCGATGACTATTGCAGAAAAGAAATCGAGCAAAGCAACACTTACCGATGCAAGAAAGCAGGTTTGTGCAAAAATAGGTTTTCCTTGAACAATGAAATGCACATCAGAAACAGCCGAGTTGTCAAAAAGCGATCCCATGGCAAGTGCCAAACCAGTCTCGATGGCAGATTTGTACTGAAGCGTCGGTGTGTTGGCTGTGAACGAACTAGCAGAAGGAGATGACACGGACACTGAGCAGTAGGATGTAGATGATGCCAATGGTTTTGCAGAAAGGATCGGATTGCCGTTATTTGATGCTGTTGCGGCTGTGGCATTCGATTTTGGCGACATGCAATATGGCTCACAAGGTAGTCTTTGCTCTGGAGGAGATTGCGGCAGGTCGACTGGAGGTGAGAGAGTCGCCGAGGGTTCTGTTGTATCAAACCCAGAGGCCGAGGTGTTTGATGAACACATCGGCTTTTCGGGTATGGCAAGCAGCGCAGCATGCTCGAGTGAGAAACAACGCAGCAGTGAGAACCAAAGACAGGCGCGACTACGCGATGGCGATTGTATCATGCGATCAAACGTTGAGCTGGAACCAAGTGACTGTAGATGGAGAAAGATGATGCGCGTTACAGTGACGAGAATGACCTCTGAAGTATCTGCATAGGCATCTGCGATCTCCAATGCAGCATCAATATCTTGAATAAGCGCGTAGAGTTCACGAGAGCATGCCAGTTGGAGATCGTGATGGCCAAATCGCTCTGCGAGGATAATCAGCTGTGCAAAGGCCATGGCCGAGCGCGGCACGTTCAGAATGCCTGAATAAACAAACCGCAGAAAGGTCTCGAACAACTCAAATGGCATATCCAGGATCGGGATAGAGGTCATCTTGGGAGCATGATGGCTGTACGCTTTGATGGAATTGTGAGACTGGGTGTATAGAGTAGGTTTGGCGCCATAGCAGGAGTTTGAGGACGGACTGATGGCCGATGCGATGGTTGGCCAGTTACAAAGACGCTTTGACAGGATATTGCGCTGTGCGTAAAGACAGCAGTCATTGGAGGCTGCTTGTGTGGCAGTCATGTGTGGTTGATGCCGGCTGCCACTGCAGATGCCATCCAGACTGTTGGACACAATATTGCCGTCATCTATGTCACTGTCGACATCGCTGTCGTCATCAGAGTCGCTGTCAAACAGCGATTCCAGAGGATTGGTGGGCATGAGTGGCTTTAACAAGTTGGGAGAGATTGGTGGCTTGGTTGGGTTGAATGCAGGCGTTTGCGTGGATGAGAACACAAAGCAGCAGTCGGCTGTTGCTGGGTTGAACAGCAATGCATCTGCCAGCATGTTGCTCTGAAGGACGGCATGGGATGAGTAAGGCGGCCCAAACGAGAGCAGCGGGAGTGGCGAAACGGTAGTGTGCGATGCAGATTGCGTCGCTTGAGTGCTGGCAGCAACGGTGGCGGATGCAGGATCAGAAGCAGGATCAGACACAGAGGCTGAAGTTGAAGCAGGCAGAGTGAGGGGTGTGAGATCTGGAGCAGCGATGGCTGAGATGGATGCCGGCATCTCGGATGAATCGCTGTTACAGATAGCAGCAATCGAAGTCACCGAAGCATTGGCCAGTGCACAGACAGTGTCGGTGTCGGTGTTAGTTGTGGCGGCAATGGTGGCGGGGAGTGCGGCAGAGGTTGCGGCAGCGGCAGCGGCAACAGCAGCCGAATCCCCCACAATGGACGAAACCGAGAGTTTGTGCGAGACGGCTTCTGGTACTTGCGGTGTAAGCAAGGCGGAGTCGGCCGACTGAATAGACTGAATAGACTGAGCAGACTGAGCGAGCAGACTGGCGAGGCCCGCTGGACTGGCGTGGATCTGGATGCGCACGACCAGCGTGTTTGCGCGGAGTGCAACCAATGGTGCGCTCACAGGCAGCGACATGCACCACGTGCCAAAGCCCTCCCACAGTCCCCACCACATCTCGTCGCTGGTCGCTGAGATGTGCAGCCGGCAGTCAGCAGCATGCGACTCTGCATTGCGCTGCATGCGCTGCCTGGACCGAGGCTGCTGTTGCTGCTGTTGAAGTTGAAGTTGTGGCTGTTGTGAGATTGGTGGAAGCTGATGCGGACCTTGCAGCGAGTGATGGAAGTGATGAATGTGCGGCAGGCAGTGGAGCTGACCGGCTTCGACTTGATCTTCAGCCTTGCCGTCAGCAGACGCAGCTTCATGCGAGATGGAGCCACCGCCATGACTATGGTTATGTCTGTGACCATGACTATGGCTATGGCTATGGCTATGGCGGCCAGAGTCGTGGGCCACAATATGTTGTTCGTTGAGTTGCACCTGAAACAGCCTGCTTTCGTTGTTGTCGTTGTTGCTGCTGCTTTCGTTGACGGCGTTCGTCTCTGTCCGGCCGTCTGCAGACTTCAAAGACTCCCAGCAGACTGTGTGCAGTGGCAGCAACTGATGCTGTTGCTGCTCTTGCTGTTGCTGTTGTGGCTGTGGCTGTGGTGGAGCTTGTGCACTCGCCAATGGCGTCGGCAATGCCGAAGCTGACGAAGCTGACGAGGCTGACGAGGCTGACGAACTGTCCAGTTCCCGTTGCTCTGATGGCGGGAGCTCCGTGGCAGCAATGCTGAATGAGACGCCGGCTGCACGTATCCAAGCCTCGAACTCCGCCTCGGTCTCTCCCCGTCCACGCAGGAAGAAGTAGATGCGGCCGAGTCCGCCCTCCTGCACGTCCTGGTTGTAAACATCGAGCAGCCACCGCCGTCCAAACAGAAGGCTGGATGCTGGTGGTTCAAACCGAGCACAACAGCCTCGTCGAATGCGGCTGAACTCTGGGAATGCTATCTCTACCTGCTGCCGGCTGTCCGTCGCAAGCAGCTGCACTGAGGGACTTGCCATGTCGTTGATGCTGCTGCTTGTTCTGCTGCTGCTGCTGCTGGTGGTGGTGGGCAGTGCTCTGTATATATGTGTGCGAGTGTGCGAGTGCGCTGTGTGGTGGCTGCCTTTTGAGATGCCGCTTGTTGATGCCGAGTTTGCTGGTACGTTAACAACTTGCTCATCCTGCTCCGTCTCATCTCATCGCATCTCGTCCATCCCTTTCCCTTCCCTTTCCTCTTGTGGTTGCTGCTTCAACCAACGAACACCACTTTCCCACTCACTCAAGTTACTGCGGCTTACATTCATTTACTTGACTCCGATCAACCACGGTGCGTCTTGGAATACTGGCATTGGGAGCGGTCTGGGACGCTGGCCCAGATGCCACTCGCGGGCTTTTGGAAGCACTGGCTTCTGTCAGCTCCGGCTCTATTGCCATATCCGCCGGCTGATGGGTCGTTGCTAGGGGTTTTTCATCATTAGTACCCTGCAAGTCACCACCACAGTCTGTCCCGCCACAATCCACCAGAGTGTGGCTTTGAGTTTCCTGCTGTGTCAGCCGATCCGATTCATCTCGATCGCCGCTCTGTGTCTGCTGATCGCAAATGATCACGCCACTGCCATGTTGTGCACCGCCATCGTCATGTGTTCTGCGGCGCTTCCGGCTTGGCTGATCCTGTGTTGAATCGCTCTCGATTCTCTCACAACCCGTCTCTGGCAGCTCTTTGGCTTGCGGGTCAGTTGGCCGATTCAAAGCGAGAGATTGAGGACTTGGGTCGAACTCGTGCTCTTGACTGCCAAAGATCTCAGCCTTTTTCGACTCCAGCCTGATTGATTCAAGCTCAAATGAAAGCTGTGCTGATACTGCCTGGATACGCTCCAACTCTGCTGACTGCTCCGTTAGTTGCTGCATGAGCTTGGCGCTCTTGTTTTGCTCTGCACGTTTAACCAGTTGCTGCGTTTCAAGCTCGCGCTGTAGGTTGCGGATCTCGTTATCGCCTTGATCTATGCGCAGTCTCATGGTTTCCACCATGCGCTGAAGGCCAATAATCGCCACATGGTCAGAAGATCGTCTTGGTTTGCGCAGGCGAGCTTGTTCAGAGGCTGAATCCATGGGTGCTTTGACGCTGCTCTCGCCACTGGTTTCATCATCGCCACTCAAACAAAACATGGATTGATCAAAGATGCCAGACTGTGCGTCTTGCAGCGACCGTTGCAGTTTTGCGACTCGAAGTTCCAGCTCAGTCTTGTCACTCTCGGACTGGGCGAGCGCCTGTTCAAGCATCTGCATACGAGTTTCAGACGACGTCCGCTGTGCGATTTGAGACATGCGTGCAATATGCATCTTCATACGCTCTTGTTGATGAACTGTGTAATGATGCGCTTTGAGCAGCGATGTATGCTTGGCATTCAAGTCCTGTTTTGCATATCAAGTTCCATGCGGCGGTCATCAATCTCGCTCAGCAGTGTTCGATTGATTGGAATCTCTGTTGTCGGTTCCATTGACGACGGTTCCAAGATCGACAGTCGTGCTTGCAATACTCCACAATGTTCGCGTAGATTCTCCAATTCAAGCTCAAGATGCTCAGCACGAAGTCGCTCTGTTTCGGCATCTTCGCGATAGCATTGATATGTCTCGAGCAACTCGACCAGCTCCGTATTGCGTGCAGTAAGATTCTGCACCATTGCCAAAGTATCCTGATGCACCATCTGCAAATCGCCAAGCTCTGCTGCAACTGTATCGTGCTGGAGTTGCAACTGTCGCAACTGGCCTGACATCTTGCTTGCCTGCGATGATCCTGCTTCTGCGGCCTGTAGCCGCGCAGTCAGATCTACTCGATCCTGTGCAAGTCGCTTCCTGGCTGCTTCGGACTCTTGCAGCTGATCGGCAAGATTCTGGATCTGATTCTCCAAATTGGTGTGTGTTTGGTTCGAGCGGACAAGCTCAGCAAGGGATTTGCGTTCCCCTTCTTGTGAGCGCTTCAAATCCTCATGAAGACCGTCGAAGCGAGTTTGAAGATCTATATAGGCGCTTTCGACTGTTCGAAGCCGTTCTTCAGCAAGTGCCGTTGGCGTTGTTGAGATCAGTTGCTGTTCGAGCTCTGCAATCTGGCCTCGAAGCGCATCATTCTCGTGCAGCAGGGCTTGCCCTGCAGTTGCCGATAGCTCCAAGTCTGCGAGCGAGTGCCAGCACAGGATTTGTTTGTACAGAATCAGTAACAGGATACTATTGGTGCATTGGTCTGGAACACCGTATGACTGGACAGAACTCTGGCTTGCCTTGTTCTCTGTCCGATAATTGCTGTTGCAGCTCTCGCACTTGCTGAACTAGAGACGCACTGGCCGAATCACAAACAGATTGCTGCTGTGTGTGTAGACTGCCTGGTTGGCTTAATGCGGTATGTTGCCACTGTGGCTCTGCTTGGTGCTTTTGTGGAGAAACCCCGTTGCTGAGCATGATGGCGGGTGTTGGTTGTTGATCGATGATCTTGCAACAAAGTCGTCATATAAGCACAATCACCAACAAACTAACAATCATCGTGCCGCTTGCTACATCGAGGCTGCGATGCCACATTGTATGGCTATTGTATGCAAAATGGCCCATGGTTAGTGAATGAATGGATAACAGTACCATTCTTGTCAACCAAGCTGAGGTGTGTTGTGGATGGACACGACACGATTTCACTAGAATCAACATCAGCATCAGCATTATAATAGCAGTGAGACTGCCAGAAAATGCTAGATTGCTGGTCGTAGCCAGATGTCATACTTGTTTATTTCGCTGCCCATGATTCCACAATCTCAAGCAGCACAGATCGGAGTGCACCACGCTTGTTGCCAACGGTTTCGTTGTTATCAGCATCTTGCTCTTCTTCAGCATCTTCAGCGTCATCCGAGTCAAGCGGATCTGCTTTGCAACTGATTGCTACGAATTCGACTGGATTGGGAATATGCTCAAACTTGAAGGGCTGTCCCTCAAAGCCAAGATAAGCTGCTTCTTCGTCGTCTTCCGCATCGCCGCCATCCAAGTCTGCCTGTCCAACAACTCCGGCACTACGCGTCTTTCGCAACTCGTTTCTGATCAAATCGATGCAGTTATTAGTGTCAGAAAGCAGCGCTTACAGATACTTGTCGCGAATACAATCGCATCTTACATTTCCTGCTCCAGCATTTTTTGTATCTTCTCGGGCGATAGCGCCAGAAGCTCCTCGCTCTTGTTGCATAGCACTGTAAGCGGAATCTCGTGCGAACTTGACAATGGATCAGCAAGCAGCGTGTAGATATACTCTGCTGCTGATCTCAGCATTTGCACGCGACGGATCTGCGATGCATCCAACACAAATAGGATTCCCTTTGCTGATGGAAGGAACTGCTGATACTTGAATCGCAGTTTCTCGTGGCCAGGCAAATCAACAAGCTTGAACGATGTTTGCTTGGCATTATCCTGGATTCATAGTTGCAGTTTCTATTCAGTTATCAAAGCTACATCATCAGGAGAGTCAGATAGCACTGCATACGAGCAAACAACAGACCTTGTCAAGCACAACTTGACCGACATTCTCTTGCATCGACGTGCAAGTCTCTACAGATCGGCCATGGCACAGCTGCAAGCATCGATCAACACGATTAGATATTGATGGTCAACATGAATGCCGCTTTGAAGCAGCAGTGATTGAGATGCCAAGCATGAATGCACCTTGTGGAACAGAGCAGTTTTACCAGCACCCATGAGTCCAGCTAGCATCAGCGTATCCTGCTTTGTGGCACGCTGTCGTCGCCGCCGTGCCGCTGCTGCGCCAACAATCGAAGTCGATGACAGCCATGAACTCGAGAACAGAAACCAGACTGCAGCAGCTGCAGATGCATTGATGCAAGTGAATATGGCAGTCAGAGTGCTGTGAATTGTCTCATAGGTTGCCAAGCTTCTCAGCAAGCTGCTTACCGACTGCTGCGGCGAGCAGCAGCGTCAGTGCAACTATGAGCGGCGTCTCCATTGTCTTGCCAAAGCCAAAGGAGATGATTGTCGTTTTGGGGATTTGATCTGATCCAGCAGCACTCTCAGGACGCCAAACTGGACAGCTGTGGAAAAACGAAAAACCCAGCAGAAGCAG
>JH393131.1:15668-27772 GCA_000235945.1 Homolaphlyctis polyrhiza JEL 142
GCTGCTGCTGCTGCTGCTGCTGCTGCTGCCGCCACCGTTGTAGTAGTAGCAGTAGTAGTCGTCGTTGTTGGTGTTAGTGAACTCTCACTCTGCTGTTGCTTCTGCTGCTGCTGCCGCTGCTGTTGCTGTTGCTGCTGCTGCTGCTGCTGGTTGGTGGCGCCGTCGTTGGTGCTGGCGTTCATTGTCAGTGTCGACCAATCCACTCAAGAAGAAAAACTTGCAAAAGTGATCTTGATCTTGATATCGACCAGCCATCAACCGTCAACCAACCAACCAACCCCTTCCCCTTTGCCCTGTTACACACACACAGCCTCCCTCCTCTAAAATCAATCAGATCAACTTCTCCTTACTCCCTCTCCTGTTTCATTTTTTGCTTAGTCTCTTTTGTCCACTAGAACAAACGCAGTCTTGTGCCATTCGCTCGCAAGCTTCTGAAGCACAATCCCAATTGCTTCTTCTCGGTTAGCCAGTCTGTCTTCGCCATCAACTTCCATCCCGCCATCGGCTGCTATGCCCGACCCTGTCCTGCCCCGTCCGCCGTTGCCAGCACTTGCTCCCTTCCTGTTCAAAGTCGCACTCCTGCCAGCTGCCGGTGCGGCCCCAGCTGCTGTCGTCGTTGTGTCAGACTTGCTCGCCATCTTGCGTCTAGCTTTTTCATAAAGATAGTCAAGCGTGTGCACTGCCGGTGGATCACTGCTGACAAGGTCCACGGGTGGTGCTGAAAACCACTTGATCTTGCCGTCACCGACTCTGTCGAGAAGCGCCACTGCTGCCTCGCTCAGGGGCTCTGTTGTGCCCGACTGTGGGTGGGGCAAGAAATACTTTGGCCGTGTGGCTTGTGTCTGATATATACGATAGGTGATTGTCACAATAAAATTTTTCCACAAACCAATCAGCAATCAACAATCAGCAATCAGCAAGCGATAACAGAAAGGAGACGAATGCGACGGGTGAATACTCGGAACAGACATCTTTGAGGTCGCTTACCCGTGTCTGAGCTGCTGCGCGTGTCATGCGGCTTGTTGGTGCTGGCAGCGACGAAGCAGGAGTTGATGCTGATGCTGGCACCAAAGCTGACGATGCAGGCGTTGCTGCGCCATGCGATGGTGCACGCGACATTGTGCTGGCTGTGCTGGCCGCATCGCCAATAGGCGCTGGCTGTGTTCCAGCTGCTGCAACTGGCACTGGTGTTGATGCTGGTGCTGGTGTTGACATTGACATTGACACAGACACGTGAGAAGATTGTTGTTGTTGTTGTTGTTGTTGTTGTTGTTGTTGCTGTTGCTGCTGCGATTGTGGCTGTCTCGTTGCGCCACCACTTGGCGTGGTATTTGCAGCCACTGCTGCCATCATCCCATTCTCATCTGCCTATTAGCTCATATACAGCCACATACAGTCACAACCACTTGTCAGCCACTGTAACAACAGCAGTAACAACAAAACACTCGTTGATCTGCAGCTCATCGCACAGAACGACGACTAGGTTGCACAAAATGCATAGATAGTCCCACCTTGCGCGGCGTCTCACTTCGCATGGCTGCGCGTCGCTTGGGTAAAGGCGTGTCCAAATCAACCTTGAATCCTTCAATCTCAAGCTCGCGTTTCAGTTTCTTGCAGTATCGCTACTTGTCAGCTCATCTGTTCTTTAGTGTCCGTGACACGACCTCACTAAGACCAGGCCACATGGCTACAACAATGCTACTTACCACACTTGGACCCGACGCTGCCGACGCTCCAGATACTGTCTTTGAAGCAGCAGTCGCAGAGGGTGTGGTTGAACTAGACCCCGCCAAAACACCGGCAGGCTCGGCAGAAGCAGGCGGTCCAGGTGGAGCTTCAACCAACGAAGCAACGCCAGCTGCATCAACCTGAACCATCAACGGCCTATGCAAAACAATCGGTGCAGGGTACATCTCCAACTTGGGTTCACCAGATCCACCGCCAGAGTTTGCCCCTGTCGCTGTGCGATATCCCCAGCTCTTGATCTTGGTATTAGCACCCTGATCATTGAATCGATATTCTACAAAATAAACGTCCTCGGGTGGATACTCGGTCGCTCGGCCACGAACAAATTCTCGCATGAAGAGAACACAGCAACGGCCTAGAATCTGATCCATTGTGTATGGATCTGATGGGACGGTTTTCAGCAGCTCGCGTTCATGGAATCGTGCAGTCGGCTTTTGTGCAGTATGCTCGGGTTTAGCAAAGATGCATCCTCGGAATCCAAGAACACCACTGAAGGAAGGTTTATCACATACAGTTCCACCGCATCGTATCAGTATACAATCTAAATTCAGGCGCCTCTCGAGCAAGCTTACTCTTTGCTGAAAAGCTGGATAATCCGCACAACGTTGCGACGACCTTGAATCTTGGCATCATTGATATAAACAAAATCACCACCACGGTATGTTTCACCCTGATATTCGACTTTGTCAAGCTGTATGATTTTGCCAGAGCTGCTAGAGCCTGCTGCCGATTGTCCGCGGCCTTCATGATCATGGTCTGAGGCTGCCGGTAGATATGGTGCCGCAACTGCATTGAACTGCGTCTGTAAATGTAACCATTCAGCAAAAACAACAACAACAACAGGGATGGATAGTTGAAAACAATCAAGGTGGTAGATGGGTGGAAATCTCAGTATTTCATCAACACGATGTACAGCGAAAAAGCACCTCCATATGACAAAGATGGCAGCAAACCCTCTTCCTTCTCTCCATTCTGCTTAAAAACCTACCAGAGCATCATTTGCATGATTCCACATGGGTGTATCAGGAGCATTGAATAGCTTCATATTGCTGACCATGGTTGTAAAATCACTGACGAGTTCCGTAACACTTGTGTATTGTCTTGCATCAATCTTTTGGCGAATGATCCGAACAGATATGGGTGTTTTGATCTGGACATAGTACAGAGGAACCTTGTTTGGGTCAGGCAGATCCATAAAGGGATCAATAAGCGATTGGCCACTATCGTGTGTGTGTGTTTGCATATTTAAGAAAAGGAACAAACAAGTCAGATCTGCAATCAACCAAAAACAGAGCCAGCGTCTTGCTGAGCAATTGACACAGTGGCAAGTATATGAAATTGAGCGACAACAGATACGGGTGTCGAGCCAGCAGACATGGACAGCAAGTACACTCTGAACCCAATAGTGATTATGATCAGAGCAGTGCAAGAATCGCCTTACGTTGCAGTCTGAAGAGCCGAAACCGAGTCAAGGATAGAGCGGCAGTGATCCAAGGCTTGCTCTTGCGAAACAGTTTTTGGTGGTGAGGCGATTTCATCAAATGTGTGTGCAATCTTGACACCAAAGATCTCTAGGATTTTAGCATCAAACAAGTTCTGGCCATTGAAAAGCGGAGGATTAGTTTGATATTGCGATTCAGGTTTGTTGGAGGGTGTCAGTATGGACCGAGATCACCGGTCAAATATCGACCGAGAAACAGAGGTGGGAGAACAGGAGATGTGTTGGGCAAGAGGGAAGCCTAGCTCGTCTCGTTAAACATCAGACTTGCCATCAATGTAGTTGCGTCTCGATAGACCGGCGATCGTTTGACATTATATATTTTTGCATTTTGGATCATTTGGGCAAAGTCAGCATGCAGTTGCTCGACTGTTTGATATGCCATCGAGTTGATCTTGGCCTGGTGGATCCCAAAACAACAAAGTAAAGGGTTGCCACAAGTTGAAAAGATGCAGGAGCAGTATGGAAATCAAGGATGCCAAGTCAGTCGCCTGCAGTGCTTTTGAGTAATGCGTCAAGGACACGATGCACGACAGATCTATGGGGTGGGATAGCAGAATGGCGAGAGGAGACGGGATATTGCTTTGCCTGGATGTTTTCAATAGCAATCGGATTGGTGATTCGCTCGTAATAGTCTGGATATTCGTTGCGGTCAGGCATCTCGAGAAAGAGTGCTGCAACCAAGCGGCCACTTGGAGCGTTGAACGATGGGCAGTTGGACAGAGCCGAGTGCGAGACAGGGTTTGCGAGCAAGAGATAAGCGAGTGAGTATCGTGCGCCATGGGATTGATGAATGGCAGCTTGCACTTGTATCCAAGCAGAAGAGCATCTGTCGCCTTCCCAGCGAGCCGCAGACTGGCAAAGGGCCAAACCAGTGGGCAGCCGGCTACTCATACACAGCAGTTCAATCCATATTTGTGTTTGTGGCATGTAGCAGGCTGCTGTCGCAAGCGCAAGATGTCTGGACAGAAGCCGAGAAGCATCCAAGCTGCAGTTGCTGGATGGCATTTCCTCCAAGCAGCATCAAGCCAAACAACAGGTCCATGGAAGGCGATTGTTGGAGGGGGGGGGCCGGCACGAGAACAAGGCCAGAGCAACGAGGCTTGCTTAGGAAGCATAGCAGGAATTCAAGCTGCAGAGTATGGGGCTCACTTCTTGTCAGTGTGTTGCGCAACAGTCGAGAGGATGTGCTGAAAGTGTTGTTGCAGTTGCTGTTGGTCCATGTGTTGATCTTTTTGGTGAGAAAGCGACAGTGGATTGATCTGCCACTCAAAACGACAAAATCCCTTGTCGGTAAGAAATCTCTCATTCAACACATTGCAGATTGGATCGAGTCGGATAGATGACATGAGTCGAGACAACACGGGATGCGATGCAGATGGATCACTGGCTACTTTACTGCCATAGCAGCGACGGGAGTGATTGGATTGATCATTCCAATCTTCTTTTTTGCAAAGTCAAGTTGGAACGCAATCTCGTTCATTTTGCTGCTAGATTAGAGCACGTCAACATCCATTGCATCTGCAACATCAACGAGCTTATGGATACTTGCGCTGGTCGTTTCTGAAAAGTCAAGCAATATGTCGCAGTAGCGTCGTAAGTTGGTTAAATTAGTTAGTCGGCTGCAGTCCTGACATTTACATTTGCTCCAAGGGATATATGCGCAAATAGTAAACTCACTGGTAGTGCCACGAGGGAAGCGATAGCTCTGCTCCTTGACTCCACGCTCATTGGGTTTTCGGTAGCCGCGAATGTACTCGACATTGTTCTGCGTGATCACGGTCACGTCCACGTTACTACCAGATCCCAGATCGTTGAAGATACCGGCCTCAATCGCATCCTTTACGATTTCAACTGCTTCGTCGCGCTATGCATCGTCCATCACCATGATCATCATTTCGCAAGTTTGATTAGTTTGCCATTCTTTGAGAGACAGAATAAGCTTCGGTATGTTGATCCAAAGCAGGCACAATAGATATCGAATAAAGCTAATTTGATAACAGGTAACCTACAGTCATGTTTGCCTTCCACTTGCTTTCGAAAATAGCCATGGCTGCCAGCGAACCACTACCCATGGTCACATACGGCAGTTTATCTGAGCTACCATGCGGGGCAATCGTATACAGCTGGGGACCCTTGAGATCACACCCTCCAAGTACGAGTGCGGCGCCGATATGGCCTTGGTACCTAGCAGACCACACGATCCCACAAAACCAACAAACAGAGAACCGCATCAGCAAGGCGCATCATCGACAAAAAGTTATGCTGCAGCTCAACCAGATATAGACCGAGTCTCACTTGTACAAATGCTGTCTCAGAAGTGTCATCGCAGTCACGACACGTGCCTGACGACCCGTCTGGAGACTGTGCAGCTCCAGCTTGGATGAGATCAGTGCCGTGGTGAACTCGGTGTCAGCAGCAGTGCCAGCTCCACAACAATACATGTTGGGAGCCAAATAGTGGATCTTCTCGCAGTTCTTGTCAGCCACAATGGGTCCTGTCGTTGCGCGGGTATCAGCGCCAAGAACAACGCCATCCTATTGAGATATGACACTATACGAGTCAGAATTGTTGTCGCTTGAATCTGTGTGTCTCTGTTTGCTTATATGCTGCTGCTGCTGCTGCTGCTGTTGTGCGGATCACCCGCATGCCGGATGTTGTCTTTGGCAGGATCGCTTTTGCCAGGGTTGCAAAAGCGACACTTTGTCCAAGTGCGGCTGTTCATGGCAGTCGCTCCCAGCACAGTAGCCACAAACTGAGCAGCAGCAGCAATAGCAGCAGTAGCAATAGCAGCAGCAGTAGCAAGCAGTGTCATACCCTGAAGATGACACCGACGATAGTTGTGCCAGTGCTGGTTGTCTTTGGTGCCTTGATGCCCTTGGCTGCAAGCATGTTGTTTCTGTTGAGAGTGCCAAGAGTTGTCCGTTCAGTCTCTGGTCTGCTTCTGCTTGCGTTCCATTCATAGCAGCAAGCATGCTGCCAGGGTGTACCTTGCAACATTGTCAAAGCTAAAGCCGCCCTTGTGTGGACGCTGGAGGGTTGCCATGGCGGTCTGCTGGGGGGAAAGTGCTTTGTGCGAGTGAGCGAGTGACGATCTCAACGAGAAAAGAGTGAGACCAGGGTCAGCAACAAGAAGCCCAATTCCACTTTGCTTCATTCACGGTTCAATCTTCGAAAATGTTGAATGAGCGTTCTTGAACGAGTGAGCTTCGCTGCTGCTTTGCCCGTTGCATAGGCACCGTGCCCTTGATATAGGGCAAGATATGCCAAAGAAGCTCAACGGGAAGTGGCGTGACAGCCATACCAGATGCATACCATTCATGCTGTGGCGGCGCAACGTGCGCAGTGGACACGACTCTCTGGCTTGGGTCGATCAGCATGATCATCAGAATCTTGCACACTCCTGGCATGCTGTCATCGATCAGCTTGAATGCTTCCATGCGTCTCTGGAATCTGTTTGGAAACACAAAGCACCGTCCTTGCTGCAGCTCAAGAGATCCAAACTCTTGTTTCGTGCCAGATGCGTTGGAGTAACCAAACACATGGAAAGCAAAGTCGGAGCAGTTGTGATGCGAGCTGACGTTGTTTGAAACGGGTCGGCGGAACACCAAGCGTGGCGGTGTGACATTCTCCAGCTCGAGGCAAACAATGCCGACAGCATGAATTGGCTCGCTCGAAGCACCAGCTATGTGCCATTCATCTTGCTCACAGATGGGATTCTCTGGCGTCAGTCGCGTATTAACGAGCTTGATCATGACCTGCAAGTTGCGTTCGCGAAGGCTGAAGAGTTCGGGTGGTGTCTCGGGTGGTGTGAATGTGGCTGGGAGCTTGGGGAAGCAGAGAGGCTTTGAACGCGACCCAAACTCTTTGTCAAGCTCTTGCTTTTCGGCAGTGGTCAGGGTGGCTTTCGTCCGGGATATATCCACCTCTTGCTGGATTTGATCTTCTTCTTCATCATCATCTTCTTCTTCTTGTTCTTCCTGGTGATCTTGTTGCTCCTCATCTTGATCTTCTTCGTCGTTCTCTTGATCTTGCTCTTGCTCTTGATCCTGATCCTGATCTTGGTCTTGCTCGTCGGCCAACTCTGTATCTTGGTGCAAATTCTCTGCTACATCAGCCTGTGCATTCTCGTGTGCGTCAGCCTGATCTTCAGCGTGGTCTGCCTCCTGATGCTGGGTCTGTTGAGTTTCCTGTGCATCAGTCTGATCAAAAGCTGGAATCGTCGCTTGAGCTTCGTTTACTGCCACGACAGTATCTGGCAACAAGCATTCAATCAGCGCAACAGTCAAATTAGAAGTGTGGCGACGGATTCGCGGCTTATTTTGTTGAGAATCTACAAATACAAAGCTTCTTGTCTCACCTTGAGCAGTCGTGCCATCAAGATCGCGTGTTGCATACTCAATGGTATCATATTGTGAGACGACAAGACCATCCTGAACCTCAACAGTCAGAATTGAATCGTGTGAATTGAGAGCATCGTCGCCATCATTGTCAAGATCAGAATCGTCTGTATCGGAATTGAGGAGTTTGGGCATTGCTGACGTTGATGGGCCGGCTGTGGGCTCGAGACTGCTGTTGATGGCGGTTTCGCTGGAGAGAGTATCGGGTGGTGGCACATCGCTGGTCGAAGCTTCAGTGGCTGCGATGGCAGGAAGACTCTGTTGTTCAATCATAGGAACGGTGTTCTCTTCCGCCGCGACTGCTGCTGCTATTTCTGCTGCTTCCTGTTGAGCTGCCTCTTGAGCTGCCTCTTGAGCTGCTGCTGCTGCTGCGGCAGCCTCAGCCGCAGCCCTAGCCGCAGCCTCCTGTGCCGCTCTTTGCTTCTCAGCCCGTACCATTGCCTTTGAAGCAGCTTTAAGACGCCTATCAGCCTGTTCCAAAATAAGACGTTCGATATTCTTGCGTTTTTCCTCGAGTATGACCTCAGCTCTCAACTCTCTGAGCGCCCACATCTCCAAGTTCTCTGGTATTTGGTAAAAGTCCTCAATTACACGGCGAGGATAAGCAGATTCGGTGCTGCCAAACGACCATTCAAACAGCGGTATGAATCGCTCCAATACTTTGGCCAAGGTGACATAGAGCTTGCGATACCAGATGGGATGCAGATTGTGGATCGGCGAATGGATTGTGACGGATCCATCGAGTTCGACACGGATCTCGGTTGGAATGTGACGATAGCTGGTTTTTCTCGATTGATCATCATCATCGTCGTCGTCATCATCATCATCGTCCGAGTTTTCATCCTCGCCATCACCGCTGGTTGCAGCGAATTTGGACAGACGAAGCGATGTGCCCAGTCGATCCCATGGCATTGCAACAAGAGCCTTGCGTCGCTCAGACATGATAACTGCAAACGATTCGCCATACACCAGTGGATACAAAGCAGGGTCGATCAGATGCTCCTTTGTCGGGCTAAACCAGTCCTGTTTGCGTTTAGGAACGTCTTCAAGCTCAGCGATTTGCGAAGTGAGCGTATCACGGATGTCATCAAGCGCATCGTACGAAACAAATGTCTGAGGGACAGAGGCAGGAGCCACAGTCATTGCTCCATCCAATCGCTTATTGTCAACCTGATGCGTGGCAATCCAGTCAAGTTCCTGCATCGCCAGATTAAACTCGATTTCGCTGACATCATTGGCAATGGCTGCCGCATTCCAGTCAAGAATCGCTTGTTCATCCTTGATAAGCTCCCACCAGTTAGGTCTAGCAAGCAAAGCACCCAGGAAACGCACATATTCAAGCTCGACGAGTGTCATGGCAGGAATGGTATCATGGCACGCACGAATGATAGTGGCAATGTCGGAATTGGGTGCATATGGAATCGGCTCGAGGCTGACAGTTTCCGAGACGTGATCAAAGAAGGAATTAATCAGACGTCGTGCACTCTTTCTTGTGCGCGCATTCTCGTCCTTGGCAGCTTGTTGAAGGATCTTGTGAAACTTTGTGTTTTCTAATGGCTCAATGACATTGATTTCAGGCATCGTGTCAAAGCGCATGAGAACTTGCTCAATGACTGAGAGTACGTCTGTGAGACCAGTATATGTCTTTTGAATGACCATTGAGTTGAGCGACGTGAGCAGACCAAATTTAACCTGAAAAGGGGGTTTTGCGAATTCGCAGGCAAACATGGCAAGGTCAGTCTTCAAACGCGATTTGTATTTGGGTGCTCCAAGAAAAGCATCTCACCAGCGTTGGTAGAATATCGCGTTCAGGAACAGCGTGATTGGCGGCAAGAATAGCTTCACGTATCGCCTTGAACGATGCCTGGGCAAGTCCACGGTCTTTATGGGCAATGACTGCAACAGTCTTCTTGATGACTGGATGTAGAATGCGCATGCAGTTGTCTTGGAAATGGCGGATCATGCCCTTGATGACATTGAAGATTTCAAGCACGGTTGCTATGCTTTGTGATTCTATAAAGATGCCATCGAGTGCATCTAGAATGCCGCACTCAAACATTTCGGCACACAGCACATTCTGTGGACCTGGGTTTCCAACTGTGCCCAGGCACTTTAGAGCAGCTGTCCGACGGGCGACATCTCGCTGGCTAAATAATCACCCATGTTTAATCCCCAGAACGAGGGATTCAACAGCAGTCAGCAAATCGCAGCACGGTCATATATACCCAACGATGCAGCTCACTTGATTTGCTCGACCAGTAAATCAACAACATGCGACTGCAAAATAGCCTGCCCGTGTGTTCGGAACGAAGTACCAAAGATCTCAAACAGACTCTCACAAGCAACAACTGCCATGCGAGTGTCCGCCTTGATCATAGTGGTAAGAAAGACTGGCAGTGGAGGTGTCTATACTCGAGCCGTGCATCGTATTGGTCATTCAAGACACAGTCTTGTCAGTGACAGATCCTATGAAAGCATCAGTTGGTCGCAAGAAACTCACGCTTGGCCAATCAATGTATTCCCAGCCCATCCGATTCAGCGATGTCATGAGACGACAGATGATGATGCTATCGGTCTGACCCACAGTTGATTGCACCAGCATATTGATGGGTTTCCGCAGCTCAACCTGCCACTTGAAGTAAGCAGTCATAGCACTCAGGGTTGCAGATGCCTTGGGTCGCAAGCATCTCGATTGTCAGAACAAAGTCGCCAAAAAGCGCATCACCAAGCTAAATCTGCCAACTCAAACCCAATCTCACCGCGCGACGCAACGAGAGCTTATTGGAAGACAACTCGGTAGTCACAGTCGTCACGAAATCAGCCTTGAAATACGATGCCGAGTCCTCGAGCCTGGTGAACAGAAGAATGGCTGCATCGAGAACCTTGATCTGCAGAGAGAGGAATTGCCATTGTATTGGGAGTGTAGCTGGACCAAGTCAGTCATCGGAATGGAATCATCTTGCGCCAAGACCACTGTAGCTGAGCAATGCCTTGCCTGCGTGGATAGCGATGCCGACCAACGCAGCGTCTGAGTCATGGTGGCAGGCAGGCCAGCGCTCAGGATCCACTCGAGGTCCTTGCGGTTGGCGAGTTCTGGAATGAATGTGGCGTCAGTTCGCAATGAATCATCATCTCGGCCTTCTTGGGCCGTGCATAGGAAGCCGACAACAATAGTCGCAGCAGTCTGTAGCAGCGGAAACAGTATTGCGTACTTTCAGCTCCGCGGATCATCATCTCGAGCTGCAGCCAGTAACCCACGACCTCGAGATCAAGTGACGGCGAAAACCACATCATAGGCGGTTGCTTGAGCTTGGCAAGCAGTTCAAGTGTTTTCAAAGGTGTCTGCGTCGCTGTGTCGGCAGCCTCGGCATCTGCAGCATCCTTGTTGCTGCTGTCATCCTGCTGCTGCTGCTGCTGCTGCTGCTGCTCTGGCTCCGCTGGTGCGATCGGTTCCGTCTGCTCATCCGCAGCAGCGTTGTCGGTACCATCGTCCGCCATCAAGACAGTGAGTGGGTTGTGGCGATGAAGTCACGGCAACGGAAACTTGCGATCAATCAATTCATTCCGCAAAAAGCCGCTTCAGCAGATGCGCGACAACATCGACGCTGAGACTATTGCCGAGCAGCTTAAACTGTTGAGATACGGGGATGGAGTCTGGAAACAGGAGACCGTGAACTGCACCAGGAGGAGGTCCGTCGATTGGGAACCCATGTAGCCGCGCGATTTCTGTTGGTGTGAAGAATCTTGGCTGAGATGCAACAACCTGTGCACCATCATCAATTGGGAATGTCTCCTGAATCGTCACATCAATAGACGGATCTTGTGAGCATTGTGGATTGTGCAAGTGGATTGAATTGTGCGACTGGCAAGCTATCACAATATGAGAGCAATAGCACGTACATCGAGTCGCGCTGTTTGGAGAAGTGAGCCCGTGCCAATCAACTGCTTTGATCCATACCCTTTTGTGAAGCAGGAGCACTTGGTGTCTGTCGGCTTAACCAAATCAAAGCGGAAGCCTTTGCGTTTAAGAATCAAATCTGAAGGAACCAAGAATGAATCCAAGTCTTGCCGCTGCTCGAGATACCGATCGAGTCGCGTTGTCTCTTGTGTTGGCTGTACTTCTACTTTTGTGACTGCAAGGTGGTCCGGGTTCAAGGTTGAAAATATCTGTATTCTAGGACCTTGATCTTGCAATCCTTGATCTGTTGGCGTCAGTGGTATATGTGCCTGAGCCATAGACATGGGGTTTAGACGATGCTTTCATGGTCAGGCTGATTCCATGACAGATCTAGAATGATGAAAGTGTCGTGAAGGATAACATACAGATAGATAATACCGCTTGCGATCATACGGAATGCCAAGTTCGAGCGGACTGACAAGAAACTCTTCCATCGAGTATCCTTTGGCTGCAAGCACGTCGATCAGCCGCCTGCGGCATTCAGATGTGTCGAAGCCAGGCA
>JH393133.1:0-12948 GCA_000235945.1 Homolaphlyctis polyrhiza JEL 142
AAACTGCCCAAGGAGCAAGCGGTTTCTACAAAAAACTATTTCTCAAGCAGACTATGATATGCTCACGACAAACTTAAAGCTTGATCCTGGCCACATCAAAGAAATGTCTATAGAATGGAAATACGAGGTTGGCTTGCTGTTGACTGGTGATGTCTGTTCCGACTGTTGTGTGCTTCTCATTGACAATATTGTCAAAACATGATGGAATTGTAGAGTGGACTCGTTGAGAACCTTCCACAGATGATACAGGAATACAAGGATGCGCGTGGCTTGTGGCCACTCAAGATAGTTATTCATGGTCCACCTGCTTCTGGAAAATCATTCTATGCTCAGAAAATCGCAGAACACTACAAGATTCACATAGTGGATGCTGACCAAGTTGTGCAGGATGCGTTGGCCAGACTGGTAGGCAGCTGTTATTTGAAGTTATGCCGAGTCTGCTTTTTTAGGCTTTGCATTGACAAACGGCATAATCATTTCGCTGTTACATCATCGCAGGAGCGACGCGTTAGTGGTGAAACAAACAACGATGAGCAGGATGCTGAAGACATTGAAGTTGATCGTGAAGTTCTAAACGAACTCAAAGAAGCCATCAAGAACAACAATGGAAAGTATCCATCCGCTCAGGTCATCAGTTTTGTGCGTGATCGCCTGCGATCCATGCCGTGCCGAAACCAGGGCTATATCCTCGATGGGTTTCCGACAACACTCGATGAAGCAAAGCAACTATTCAAAGGTACAGCTACCACCTCCTTTACCACACATCGATATTTACCTGACAGCGATCTCTTGCATGAATTGCATTCTTCAGCCAGCGATGACGACATCAAGGACGATAAGATCCCACCTGCAGACGAACTCATCACACCCGAGTTTGTGTTTTCGCTCGAGGTTACTGACCAGGCCATAAAACAGCGCATCATGAAACTTCCAGAGGCAGCCGTCACAGGCACAAAGAATTCAGAGGAAGGTGAGCCAAACTATCTGTGGCACTGTTGTTGATTTGGTTGATATTGTACGCTGACAGTGCTTTGTGCCCCTAATCTAACAACATGTAGCACTCACAAAGCGGCTTGAGGAGTTCCGCAAAGCTAATACTGATGAAAACACCGTGCTCAACTATTTTGATGAGCTCGAGATCCATCCCATCATATTGAGTGCTGAATCGACCGAGACGCATGAGATCATGGAGACCGTCATCAAGGCGATAGGTCAGCCACGAAACTACGGACCAAGCGCTGAAGAGATAGCTGAAGAACGTCGTCGGACCGAGGCTATTCATGTAAGTGTAATAGCCAGCTTTGATCAGCGAGGAACGCGTAAAAGTAGAGGCGAGGGAGAGAGTCTGTGAGGCAGCAAACGTGCTTATTCAACTTGGCTGACTCTGTGACTTTCTGAAACGCCGTCATGGAATCAGGCTAAAGCGGATGCTTTGGCTGCTGAGGAGCGTGCAAAGCGTGAGCATGAGGAGCTTGAGAGACATGCCAAGGCAGTTGCTGAATGGGTAAATCGTTTCTCCTGTTGCGTGTTGAGAGCTGCGGCGGCGCATGCTTGAAACCGAGAGATTGATGTATTGATACCAGCTTGATGGCTGATGGCTGCTACACTTCATGACAGAACAATCGTCTTGAAGAGGTCCGAAGACAAGAGCAGGAAGTACTGGAGGCGCAGTCTGTGCCATTGCGCAACTATTTGATGAAGCACGTCATGCCAACGTTAACGGCAGGTCTGATCGAGGTTGCGAAAACAAGACCAGAGGATCCCATTGATTATCTTGCAGAATTCCTATTCAAGGTTTGACAATGCGCGCATTTGTTGTACAAAGCTGTTCTGCTCGCACAGCTTGCTGACATGATCACTTGGATATCGAAATAACAAGCACAATCCTGGAAACGCGTCGTGAAATTAAGACAGGTAACCGTCAACCCCGATGCCAAGGCGCGCTCAACAAGCCAAAAGTGGCTGCAAATGAATTGCACCAGGGTCGCGATGCTTTCATTTCTTTTGGTCAAGGGTTTTTAAGCTGCAGTACAGCGACGGCGACTGTAAACCTGCTGTGCCGCTTGTGCCGTACAAGGTAGCACGAGTGCCAGCGAATCCAGAGACCCCATACGGTCCAGCTGCAGATGTCTGAATACCAGTTGCAGATCGAGTTGCGGCTGCCGTTGCCGTTGTAGGTATGGAAGGAGTCAAATGTGGTGCTGAGGTTGCTGTCGCTGCCGTCGTCCCTGCTGGTAGTGCCGTCGCTGCCGCTGCTGCGACAGGCACGCCTGGCGGTGATGTATGCTGAGTAAATTGAAACGACGATGTTGGATGGGCTGGTTGCTGTGTGTGTAAATATGATTGGTGTTGGATTGATGGCTGCGACTGCGACGGTTGTTGAGGCTGATGCGATTGCATTTGTGGCTGTGATGCGGCAGCGGCAGGCGATGTAGCCCACGCGTCTTGCTGCGGAACGTATCGGCTACGGTATGTTGTCGTCGGTACCGTGGGCGATCTCCTCTGAGTCTGACGCGACTTGAAGTTCTCGCTGATAGAGGCATATTTCTCAAAATCGATTGCTGTGGCTGTGTTGCTGGATATCGCAGGAACGACAGCGGCCGCAAGTGGGCGATGGAGAGCCTCATCATTGAGTTGTTTGTGAAGCCATTCAATGACTAGTGGTTGAGTGTGGAGCTCGTGATCAGCGATCTTGAAAGCAAGAAACACAATCAGTCAAAGATGGTCACTTGCCTCGATTGTTGTCCTCAATAATGGCTTTTGCCTCATCAAGTTTCATCTTTAGCTCATCAGATTTATCTCGAAGCGCGTTGTAGTCCTCGACTTTCTTTGAATGGGCATCCTTCTGGACCACAAGCTCTTTTTGAAGTGTCTCGATTGCAGCGGCACGTTCGTCCAAGAGCTTCTCTTGTTGAAGGGTCACAACGTTTTTGAGTTTGAGTTTAGATCGAGAGTTTTTTATCTCTGTCTGCAGCTTTCGAATGATCTCATTGCCCTAACAAAAACACGCGCGCAGGTTTCAGATCGAGTTAGCCAGCTGTCTAAAAGAATAGCCGTGACCATACACCTGATTAAATGCAAACCTTGGTGATCTCGTCGGTTGCACGTTTCAGGCTCTCCTCAAAGCGAGCGTTCTGGGTCTTGTGCATATCAAGCGCTTCTTCTGCTTTACTCTGTACTTCGGAGTAAGTATGAAATAACTGTATGCGTCCACATTCAAAGCAAATAGAGTAGAAATCAAAGAGAGCCTATCATACTCGCTGTTCCTGCAACTGTGCCAGACTTTCGCGCAGCTTATGCTGAGTCTCATCAGCCAATCGATTACTACGTTCCAGCTCGATTATGCGCTCTTTAGAGGCTGCCAGCGCTGCCTCAATGTCTGCACGAGAACGATCGGCTTGTTGATATTTGGTAGATGCTCGATCTAGCTCATACTTTAAAGTTGCCAGCTCTTGGGTAAAGGTCTCTATCTTTTGTGTTGCCGAAGATAAGGAGCTTTCAAGCGAATGACCATGCTGGACGGAAAGGCTGTGTGCTGTCGTTACAGACGCAAGCTTCTGAGACAGGTCTCTGATCTACAGGAAGTATTTTCCAGAAACGGCATTGGGATTTAGGCTCGATAAAATCTAGGGTCAACTTTAGCGTTGCCAAAAGAGCAGAGAACCTCACCTTTTGCTCGTGCTGCTGATCAGTGTCTTTGCGGCTGGCTTCAAACTGAATACGGAGTGACTCACGTTCCAAGGCACTTGCTTCTTTCTGCTTAGAAAGTTCTGCTGCATGTTCTAGCCGTAACTTGGTTTCTAGACTCAAATGTGCTGATCGGCTTTGTTCAAGCTCAGATGTGAGACGAGAGATTGTGGCTTGACACTCGCTGACGTTCGCGTTGAGTAGAGTGTTTGTTTTTGCAAGCTGCTCCTTCAGCATCCCATTTTCAGACTGGACCGGCATTTTCAAAAGGTAAGTATGTGCTGTTCAAGTGCAATCAGTGATCATTTCAAAGGCATTGGGGTTTCTGACACCTTGAATTGTTTAACAAGTGTGGCAAGATACTGCTTTATGGCAGCGTCAGTTCCTGGAACAAACTGCAGGGATAGATGGTTGATATGCTTGAATGAGTTTGTTTCGATGATACTGAACGCGGCATATCTTGAATGGGAGTCGGTCGCAAGATGTGCAAGAAACCTGTGGTTCACACAACAGCGATCAGCAACAAAGGTACCAACTCAGTCCAATACAAGTTTCAAAAGCTCTGTAAGCCAACTTTGGATGATCTTCGCTGGTGCTCGCGATGCATTCCTCAAGCAACTCGACAAACTTGAGGGGAAATTGAGCAAAGTCGATAAGCAGATTCTGCTGGGCACGTAGCACCGGAAAGTCGTCCTCGGATATGTCCAGATTAAATAGAAAGTATGGATCTGTGTCGTCGGTCAATTGGACTTCCAGGGTCTTTAATCGCAGTCATTGCAAGCAAGTCAGCAGCGATGGTTGTTGAGACGTGGGTTTGTGACAGCAGACACCAAACACAGATCAAATCGGACACAGAAAGCGGACCTTGAAGCGGCCGCCGTTCTTGGCCGACAATACAACTTGCACAGTAATGCCTGGATGTCTGCGCTCCTGAAACGGCGACTGATGTCCATCGCCAGTCGAACCAGCTGCGCCAGTTGGAAGCAGCGACTGGGGTTGGTGGGGACTTGCTGGCTGGCGTTGCAACGAGAAGCTTCCCAAGACACCAGCATTGGGAGCAGCCGCAGCAGCGCCTCCTGATGTAGCGATAGCGCCGATACTGCTGGTCACGGTCTTGATGGTGATGGGCACCTTCTTGGTGAACAGAAGCTCAGCAGCAGCACTTGCGCCTGTTGCTGCTGCTGCTGCTGCTGTTCCTGTTCCTGTGCCTGCTGCCATGTTGCCAGTCGATGTTTTGTGCTGGATCTACGAACCAAAATCGCAATCTTCTGCTGAATTGTGTGTTTGGTGCGATCCTGTGTGCAACAATGAAAACATCGGCATCCATCTCAACGCTGACGGCTGCGTCGGCAACATCCGGACCATCTGCTGCGTCGGGACCGTCGGGACCGCCATCAGCATATGCTGGAGATGCGCAGCTTCGAAAGCTGACTGCAGCAGAGAATCCGTTTGAGGAAGTTCTCAACTCGGAGCATCCGTGGTCGCTCAAGGATATTGGCCGCAACGCCATATCGGTGCGTCGTTACTTCGGCCGTCGTCTTCATCTTCATCTTCATCGTCGCCTTCATCCTCATCCTCATCCTCATCTTGTAGTCTCCTGCTCCAAATCGCCTGTATCATCAAGTCCGGCTTGTTGATAAGCCTGCGAGCTGACCAAGCGTCTATCCTCGTTAACCACTATACAACCAACCCACAACTATAGGGCATCCTGAACGACCTGGCCACGCAGGAAAAGTCGTTTCTGCCTGCCGCAGTCATGGGGACCAAGGGTCTGCGTGGCATGGAGGGACTTCCTGCGGTCGCGCCGGTTCCTGTGCGCAAGATTCGCTTGCAAGAGTTCGATCCGTATCTTCGCACGCTCGCAGATGTCATTGATAAATATCAACTCAACCGCGCATTGGGCTTGGCTGCCATCGAGGGCATCCCGCAGCTTGGCACCAGCTCAGACTCGCTGGATCTGTCAACTGCTGGCTTTGGCGAGTTTGCAGAGCTGACTGCCCGTGTTGTTGGTGGCCCAGCTTCCGCTTCAAAACAGGCTGGCTCGGGAATCTCCAAGATGCAGCGTACCCGAATGCTCTCCGCAAACGCGCCTGCCCTCAGCAGCGTGCCATCCATCTTTCTTGACAAGGGCTTTGATCTGGCCAATCCACATACCTTCAACGCTGTCTACGAATACCTCAACATCGCTGAATCAAACTCGCCTGAAGCAGTCACAACAAACAGGCAGCTTCAGGACAAACTCACTTACTATCTCGACACTGTCGAAGTCCATCTGCTAAAGGAAATATCACGCAGATCGTCTTCATTCTTCGCAGCGCTTTCCAACCTCCAGGGATTGCATAGCGAAACAGAGGAATGTGTTGGCAAAATTCAGAGCTTGCGAAAGGCTCTGGCTAGTGTCAGCCAGCATACTGCAAAGAATGGTCTCGAGGTTGTCCGCCTTAAACACCGTCGTGGCAATTTGGCACTCCTCTATGGCACGATCAAGCTCGTCGTGGATATTAAACACACTCAACCTATGATTCAAGTTCTTCTGAGCCATGCCGATTACGTCGGTGCGCTTGATCTAATTGAAGCAACGGGCTTAATTCTGCGAGGTCTTGATCCAAGTGATCCAACATCGCGTGCTACACTCAAGCTTCAGCCACCTATCGGCACCACGCCTTCACTATCTACGCCATCAATGGCGCAAATATCATCAGTCTCTGATGCACCTTCAAATACCAGTGTACTTACCCGTCTGCCTGCGGAATCTATCACAGAGGGCATTTCCATTCGTAGAAACCGCTCAATCGTCCCCAAATGTCTTGATCTTCGTGGACTGAAATCTCTTGCTCATCTAAGCGCTCAGCTCTCAGAGACTGCTCGTAATGTTTCGGCAATTATGGAAAACGACTTTTCTAATGCTCTCTTGATCGACATGCGGGAAAACATCACTGCATTCTCTGCAGACACTGTCCGCACACTCATATCCGGCTCGGCAGTCGATACAGCTGGCTCTAAACGTGGCACTGAACCTCACACTGCAATCAACCAGTCAAGTAGCGCCTCATGGCATCGCAGTCCAGATCGAGCCGTGAAGTTTGAACAAATACCAGTCTATTCGCGGATCAAAAACATTGTCAATGGCACATTTAGCCTTACCACTGCAGCTGCCGCATCTAACAGCGCTACCCAATCTATTCCTACTACACTGCTTGCAGATGAAGAAGAACTTCGAACCAAGCTGACGCCGCTCGTGCTTGGTTTGTTGCGCATGGACAAGCTAAGCAATGCGCTTGGCGCTTATCGCGAAATACTTGCGCGTGAAATCAAAACTGTTTCGAAACAGTACTACCCTGCACCAACCTCTTTGACACTCAATGCTCCATTGTTGGAAGACGATCTGGAAACAGCGTCCAAAAGAAAGAAAGAAGACCAGGCGGCACTTGCAAAACAGCTGCGGGGAATTACATTTGATACTTTTTATACAATGCTGACCGATATATTTATTAGCTCCCTGAATATCATGCAGCGCGTCGCTATTGTGAACGAGCTTCTACTCGCCATTATTCACGATGCGCAAAGTCGCGGCACCATCATTGGTATCAACAGCGTTCATAACATGCTGGCTGATCATGCCACCGCTGCAACTCCAGCCGCACCAGCACCGGCGATCGTTCCCCGTCGAAGAATGCTTGACGACGATGACGAACTTGGATCGTTTGCAGACTTGATCGAATCCTCAAACGATTCTTCCCGATCCAAGCCCAAAACTGATTTTATGCCCGAGTCATCGATAGCTGCGGCTGTTTCAGAGTCTGCACTGGACGGGACACTGTCAACGTTTGGTCAGATGTCAAACGAATCATCCGAAGTTCTTGCCACGATATCAGATCTTGTACACTCTCGCTGTGCAAAGCTCATTGGCGTGCGATCTGAGCAAAATGCACAACTTAATGCCTCTGACTTTTATCGCCTGTTTGGTGCTACATGGGAATTCATCACCGCTAGCGAGAATATGTGCGGCAGAATCTGCTTTGGTCTTAAGGGATCAATCCTGAACCAAGCCAAATCATTTATCTCTCACTTCCATGATGAAAAGTCTCGTCAGATTGCCGTTCTTGTTGAAAATGAGCAGTGGATACAGGCCGATATTCCAATCGACTTCCAGCATATTACAGAGCAGCTGCAGCTGACAACCAAGTCAAACGTCCTCGACGGAACTCACAGCAACAAAGCCAGTACCGCCACCCGTGATCTTGACATCGACGAGGATGCACTGTCAAAGCAAAGCGACAACGACGATGACAACGAAATGGACTTGACTTCAGCCAGCTTTACTAAAACAGTAGCAGCAGAGCTCAAGCAGCAGCAGCAGCAGCAACAGCAGGAATCTAATGCATCCAAAACGCTACGCTACCTCATTGTCGATGGCGCCAAATACTATGTTGTAGGATCTGCTTTGCTGTTTTTGAAAGCATTGACAGACTATATGCGCTGTGCAGAGAACCTACCCGTTTTGGCGACGGATGTCTTGAATCGAATCCTGGAGCTGCTCAAGGTAAATCCAGACAGTTTCAAATCAGGCGTCCTGTCGTGTGTATGCTTAGATTTGCTGTTTTATTAATACTGCAACTTGCAAAGTTGTACAACTCGCGCACTTGCCAAGTGATCCTTGGCGCAGGAGCAATGAGATCCGCAGGCTTGAAGAACATTACAGCGAGGCATATTGGTATGCTACCGGCCTCGATGCGTTTAGGCGTGTATTGACTGTTGCTGAAAGCTAACATAGAGTGTATGTCCGCTTAGCACTCGCTGCACAATCAATTGGCGTTGTGCTTGCTATCCTGCCGTATTTGAAGGACGGAATCTCCCGTCTGCTTCCACAGAAACAGCAGGTTCTTCTCGGGGACTTCGATCGAATCATCCGCGTAAGTATATAATCGAATCTGCAACTGACTGTGTAAAGGACTAAGCTGCATGGCTAAGACTGTTTTCTGCCTTCTTTTCAAACACGCTCTATAGGATTTCCGTGAGCACCAGAATGAGCTGTATATGAAGTTGGTGAACATCATGAATGAGCGATTGATACTGCACTCATCTAAGCTTGTGGTTAGTGTACAAATCGACAATGATCGCGTTTTGATATAATCGTGCTAAAGCTGTTTCCCCATTGCCCAGGCTATATCATGGGATAATCCTGATCCCAAGGAATTCTCAGCGGAAGAGTCGGTTACTGTTCATATGGCAGTGCTTGTGAAGGAAACAACGACATTGCACAAGGTTCTAAGCAAGTATCTACCGGCGGAAGCTCTGCGAGTGAGTTTAACTGGAGTGACTGTTGGAATAGGCGAGCTATCTTCTGACAAGAGTAATCTGATGATCTCTCTCGCCAGTCAATATTGGGAGAGATATTCCGGTCATATATTAAGCGCATGGAGGAAGATTTCCGCAAGATCGAGCTGTATTCAAGCGCAGGCAAGAACAGGCTTTTGATGGACGTGCAATACTTTACTCGTCAGCTATCATCGCTCGATGGAGTTGATGGGCCAGGCAGCCATCTTGAAGTCTGTGTCAACAATATCAAAATCAAGGATCGACGTGCCGCATCTGCAACACCAACCGGCACAACCTTGCTGCCGGGATCCAACAATCGGAGTGGTGCGACTCTTGGGCCAAGTGCAACAAGTAGTCAGTCGCAGCCCGTGTCTCCGGGTCGCAGCCCGCTGGGCCAAACTGGTGGACTGCCACCGGTAGCTCAGCCCGGATCATCTACCACTGCAACAACGCCAGCAGGGCGAGCAACTTCCCAGTTTGCGACTGCGTTTGGAAAGATGCTTCGTTCTCAGAATGATTCGCACCAGCAGCAATAACCACCTGCCCAAGCACAACTGCCTTTCCGTAGTTGGCGCTAGTATTTTCCTGATTCCAGATAAACTCACAATCGGCGATCAGAACTGTTTTCAGACTGATGATTTTGTAATGATTCGAGTGTGCGATGGCAGTTACGCTAAACGATTGAATGCGTATATCGTTCCAGTTCTTGCTTATCTTGGCCTTGTTCCCGACACTCTTCGATCACCAAGCGGCTGCAATGCCAGTCCGCATCACTATCAAACAAAGGCAAGATTGCTTATGCAAACTCTGATTGCCTTGTTGCCGCATTGTCGACACAGGCACGCTATGTCCTTGCTATCTTGTGCATTGTGCGGATCAAGATGCCATGCGACAATCAACATCATATTGTTGTTTGCAGTGTGACTGCGACAGTTGAGATGATTGCAATGCAGTTTCGCATGTTCACACTCGCAGACACCATGGCTGCATGGTGTGCTGCAGCTTGCTGTTTGTGACCGAGTGTTGTGTTTGTTGCAGTGCAGTGCATCTTGCAATGGATGTGAGTGAGTGCATTGGTTGATTGCCATTGCACTGATGTTGTTGTGGTTGTGGTTGGATGCAGCGTCTTTTGGTTGGCACGCTGCTTGAACGATGATGCGTTTGATTGCTCTGTGATGGCGCAGACTGCGATGATAGTCACCAGGCGTCATGGAGTGGGTCGCTGGAAACAGATGAGCAGACATGAATGGACTGTGCAATCTGCAAACTCGCTTCCTCACTGCAGCCTCAGATCAGCAGAAATATGCGGGTGATCTTGGCGATACTTTTGGGTTGGCTGCATCGTGCCACAGAGATGTATCCTGAAGATCACTGATGCTGCAACAGGCAAATACAGCCAGGCAACCAGGCTGTTTTTGTGAGCGGAAGCAGATTCAGCATGGATTGAGAGTGTTTGTTTGCAGACAGGAAATGTTGCGATTGTCAGACTTGCGTTTGATCGCAGATGGACAACGACTATCCAATCATCACGAACCCAGATATCTTGAGTCCCAGGGACTCGAGCAGCACGCTGCGCAAGACATCGCTGTTCTCGGTGCTTGGCTCTCCCAGACGCATCTGCAGTCCCAAACATGGTATCAAGCATACACCCGCTGTGGCAGCCGCGCAGCCTGCTGTAAAGGCGACCAGCCCCTCAATGTGGTTGGTTTCGGACAGCATCTGTATCGACAACAACAACAACAACAACAACAACAACAACAGCGGTGGCAACCAGGAAAACGAGCGACCAATTAGACTTGCGTCGCCAGAGCAGACTGGCTCTGCCTCGCTAACGCCGCGCCAGGAGCAGTTCCTGCGCACACGCCGTACCCTGCTGCGCCGAACGCCTGCTGTTTCGTCAGCGCTAGCAGCCCCGCCGCTCTCGATAGCAACGTCTGTTGCTTCGACTGCCAACAGCGGCGCCAGTCTTACTGGTGGCCGCCATGGTACTAATCTTAGCCATGAAGACGGTGATTCAGAGCGGCCTGCACGAGACAGCATCCAGATATACCGCTCAGTAAAGCAGACCGTTGTCAGCTCGCGCCTGTCAACACTCCTGGGCAGTCGAGCCGAGCCAACAAATCTTGATCATGAACTGGTCGCCGATCCTGTCTCTTTGGCTGCTTCCGGACATCATGATGTTCCTGGCACCTCTGACACAAGGCGCGAGTCGCTGTACGAATTCAGTGCTCCTAAGTTCCATGATTTCGCTGCACCCGAACACGAAGAAGAAGCGGATGCTGATAAGTGGTTTGGTACGTTTCTTATTGGGCTGCTTGATGTTTGATTCTTGGATGCTGTGCTACAGATCTGGCGACAGATCTGGCCACAGATACTGTGGCGGGTGCTGCAGAGGCAGTTGCTGGTGCTCCTTAGTTCACTCAATACCAACTCTTGACCTCCTCTTTTCCATCTTGCTTTATAATAGATGTGCGTGATGTGTCGCCGCCAAGCTTAAAGCGACACAAAGCATCTCCGCTTCATCGAATGGTCCCGACTCCACGCAAGCTCAAGCTGCTCGCCGACGGTTCTAACAAACTTCAAGCACAGCGCTCAACTTCAACGAGCAAACGCACTTCATCTGCAAAGTCATCAGCATCGGCAGTGTCGACCAAATCGGCGATATCACAAAAGCCAGCAGCAAAGACAACTTCAAGAGTATCCTCGGCTCCAACCCTATCGCGTATCCGTGCTCGCAAGCAAGCTTTAAATAGCACCTCAGATAGTGCATCCAACACAACAACCCAGATTCTTAAAAAGAAGGTGGCGAAATCGACTGTCGGCGTGACGGTGAGTGGCTCACAGAATCATGACCGGTCGCCATCTCATAGAACCTTTCTTGCTAAAATGATTGTATCTCTACGTATTGTAGAAGAAGACAACAAAGAGATCGACAAATGACCTCACAATCCCAAAACCATTCAACCTTCACTCTAGTCACAAGACTCGATCTGCGGCCGCTGCAGCAGAGCCACCGCACTCGCCATTCGTCCCGCTGGCTCTAAAGGTTCAGCAGTTTGTTAACAAGACACCGGACAGATTTCGAACTCGCGTTACAAAGGTCTGCTAGCAGTCGCATCAGAAACTGAGGATTCTGTTTTGCAATGTGCTCACAAAATCCTATTTGACTGATTATTGAATGTAGCGACCGACGAAGCAGCAGTCAATTGCAGGCAGACTGACGCATCCGAAATCGCCGTTTATGCTGACCAAAATGAGAGCAAAACCAATGGCACAGTAAGTCTGAAGTATACCACGAGCCAATGTTGATTGATTGCTCTTGACTGACAGGCTATTTGGCGACTCTAATGACTCGGTCCATAAGTATACCAACGCGCGAAGAGCGAGAAGAAGAAGAGATGCGAAACATGCAACACTTCAAGGCAAATCCAGTCAACCAAACTGTGAGTGCCAGCTTTAACCAGCTTTATAGTCGCAACTTGGTTTCTAAGTCTGCACATCGATCAGCTGACGTGCGTCTATTGAATGTAGATTCTCAAATCAAACAAACCTCTTGGTGTGCCGGTGCTAGAGCCTCTTCCATTGACAGTTCCTATGTCACCAGCGATCACAAAGCCAAAGCCGCGTACAGAGCGCTCACCATCCCCACCTAAAATAATCAAGGCGAATCCTATCCCAGACTTTGACCATCCATTCCAACCGAAAATCGAGCATCGCAAGGTGGAACCTCTTGATTTCTCTTTGCCTGGCGACGAGATCAGCCAGCGACGAAGACAGGAACTTGAGCAGCTGCTGCTGCGCAAAGAAGAAGAGTTAAAGGCACTACAGAAATTCAAGGCACAACCAATCATGACTGATAAACAGCACGTGAGTAGCATTGCAGTCTCATTGACACCATACTCTTCTTGTGGCGATCAATCATGACACTGCTAACTGTGATGA
>JH393136.1:0-11076 GCA_000235945.1 Homolaphlyctis polyrhiza JEL 142
CATCCGCTCCCGAGGCTGCTGTTACGGGTGCACGCAACGCTGCGGTTGACGGCAGCAAGGAGATTCTCAGCCGGTAATACTCGCTTGATCTTGTTGAGTTATTACAACATCTCTTGTGCATTTATTATACAAGGGCGTCGCTGCTGCTAGTTGTGTGTATGATGCCATATGAGAGAGAGAGAGAACCATCCAGCTCAATAGGAGCGAGCATATTCTGACACTGTGACCGTCAAACGACTTGTTCAACGCCGACAGTCTCGAGAAGACCAAGAACAACATCAGCAACAGCACCAACAGCAACAATCACAACAACTGAGTCACATGCTGAATCTGTCAGGTTCCTCGCATATATCGTTCGTTCGTTTGTTCGGTTGTTTTTTTAGCACATTTCGCCAGATCCCAAAGTCAGTTGGCAGCCAGTAATCCAATAGTAAAAATGAAAGTCGCACGCAATCTATCTCTCTATCTGTCTATCTCTCTCTCAATCACAGCTGTTACATGACTCACATGCGCAGAATGCCAAACGAAAAGTTGATGAGAAGCCCCGTGATAATTCCTGGATCGATTAGCATGCACACATACAAATGTACATGGATAGAATATCAGCGCCGAGACAGAAAAAAGCTATGTCTATATCTGTGCCGAATAGCAATTACCAAGTTGCTGTCGTCGATTGTACATATTCGCTTCCTTGACCCAAAAGAGAACCAAAATGCCCATGAAAAACCCAACGAGGAGCCCAAGAAGCATATCGACATGTGTGCCATCATCTATCGTTTGATTTGGGGAGTGCGGTTGTAATAAAGCCAGCGACAAGGACAGACAGACAGACAGACATAGACAGACATAGATCGTGCGCACACCGATGGCGATGGAACCAATTGATGCATGGAGCAATCAGCAGTTGTTTTTGAAAGAAGCCAGAATGAGTCAGTATATCATCTTGCACAGATCATACAGATAACGAGTCAGAAGTATCCAGCACATCGATGGGAAACCAACCTTGGTCGTCACGATGTGTGTTGCCAGGATTATCCATCCATTCTTCCTCTGCATTGCGAGCGTTTTCGGGCCGGTCTATGTACCACAACAGAGAGGCAAGTGAATCAGAGATGTACGAGATATGTCCAGCCTTTGGATCTCAACAAAACTGATCTGCGTTGCGAGGCGAGATATGGGAAATGATGAACAGCATACCATCGATGGGTGTACCACGAAGTGTATGAAACTGTGCGCGAAGGTTGGCAACCTCTTCTTGCGACATTCCTATACAGAATATACAAATACATGCATGTATAAAAGGTAGTGGTAGCCAGTCCCCTCTTAAGAGATTAGTATTGTGCATGCTATGATCAAGGTTGTTTGGCCCAGATGCGACGAGTTGGTTTGGACGACTGACCCATTTCAAGCAATCGATCGAATCCCTCGTTGCGATGGACAAACTGCTGCTCCTGCTCAGCGAGCGATATGAATATGCATACATGGATATGAGTTGAGGATTCAAACAGTCAAAAGTAGCCTGCTGGCAGACAGACAGACAGACAGACAGACAGAAGCAGAGAGTGCTGGATGCTCACAGGACTCTGGTTGCTGTTGCTGTTGCTGTTGTTGTTGCTTCCATTTGATCCTGGATGTATTTCTGAGATGCTGCACTGAAGAACGAGCGGCGTGGCGGTATTTGAATCGTCGATTATGGCTGGTGCCAGGCTCTCAATTGTTTCATTGTCACGTAGCAGTCTGCCTCTGAAGAGAAAGCGAAGAAACTTGGTTTGAAGGTCCGGCACTTGGTGCGTCTATCAACGATGATGATGATGATGTTGTTGGTGATGATGATGACGATTAGCAAAGTATGCGACTGCGGCGAGCGAGCGAGCGAGCGAGTGGCAGAGCATGTATGCGGTACCAGACTGCAGCGAACATCGTGCACAGTCATGTGCGCTGATGGGAGCATCACTCGCACGTCGTCGCGGCCGTCGGCAAAGCGCACGAACAGGAAGTTGCCGAGCATTCAATTGGTTGGTTGCAGTTGGTCAAAGAGCATCAAAGTTTATTGCGTGCAGCACTCGCTTGCGCTCAATCTCGTCCTCGCGCTGGTCACAGCAATGCGCCACAGTGCACCAGATCCAGCAACAGTCAGCCAAGCAAGTTCCAGCATCTATTGCATCTATTGTATCCATTGCATCCAAAGAGAAGAGTGCTCACCTTCTCAGCCCAGTCGAGAATCCACACAATCGACCCAAGCAGCACAAGCGAGCCAGTCAGCACAAGCAGAAGCGCAGATGCAGACGATCCTGGATTCATATACAGCTCCAGCTTCCAGCGATCTGGGCCTGCGCCGGCATCGCGCTCGTACGGCACAATCACAAGCTGTGAATTGGGAATCACGCTGTGATATGCTGCGACGTGTCTTGGCGTGCGCCGTGCAACTCCCACAAACAGATCCTCGATGTAGTTGTTGGTGCGTCCAAGCCCAAGCAGCGTGTATGGCGTATCCAGCGCCATATACGCGGATTGCGGCATTTGTGCGGCCTGTGTGGCCCGTCGCTTGCCAGTGGGATCGAGCACTGTGTATTTGAGCGTCGTGCCAACGTAGTTGACTCCATATGGCTGAAGCACAGGTCAAAAAGGGCAAGTTAACCAGGCAGTCGGCACTGAGCAGTCTCTGCAGACAAGAGATCTGAGTGAGCAGAGTCCGACTTACTTTAGGATCAGGGAAAGGAACGGGTCCTGGACACCATTCATTGCATACGCCGTTCAATGCTGGCCACAAATTGAGATGATCAACATCAGTCATTCACTGACCTCTCCCCTCCCTCCTTCCTATAGCAAATATCAGATAAAACTCAGTTTCTCACCAATGGCCTTCAAGAAAAAGGCGTCGTTAAAATAGTTGTTGATAAATGCCTGTGTACGCACAGATCCATCGCCCTCCCTCACACTCAGCATAAAGTCCAGAGTACCATCCTCATCAAGATCCATAAAAAAGGCACTGATGACGATTTTAGGCTGCGCAACTGCCAGCGCAGTTGTGGCGCCTGTAACAGAGGACAGGGTACGACGGCCAAGATCAGCTGCACCTGCTTTGCAGGATTTGTCGCATGCAACTGATTTGAGCAGACGCAACGATGTTTTGCGAGGATCCCCTCTTGTTTGCGTTACAATCAAAAGATCTGGATACCCGTCATTGTTGTAGTCACCTGATAGAATCGTTTTAGAAACCAAAGCAGTTCATGTGAGCCGGATTTTGCAACCGTCCAACTTGAATGCATGCGATGCATTGGCTCACCTATTCTGAGTGGGATCGGCAGAGTGCCCTTGAATGTCATATCTTTGCTTAGTACCATTTCGTTTGGCCACATAGATGAGATGGGCATTGAAGAAAAGCTCTTTGATCAAGACGCAGCATCAGGAGCAATTCAAAGTTACACAATACATCATGCATGAGCGATACTTGAAATGGCTACAGATGCAAGACACGGAAGAACCATATGTGCAGAGCGACTCACTGGTGACTTTGGCGAAAAGGTAAGTAAAAGTCTTCGTCCTCGACACACAGATTGCGAGGATCACGGCACGAGCCTGACTCTGAGCCTGAGCAGACACCCATTTGAATATTGTAGGCAATATTGATTGTACAGTCTGATTCCGATGGGCAAGCTGCAAAGACCATGTCGATAGCACCATCGGCGTCTAACAAGTGTGGCACACGGAGCTGTTGGTTACCAATGCGATACATAGTACAGCGATGGAGCAGTTGTATGATATATATCTGCGATATTACCCATATCTGCAAAGGAGATCTGCCCAGTTCCAGGCGGGAATGTCTGCTGTAGGGCAAGCTGAAAACCACGATCTTTTGTGTTTGTCCAGATCTGATAGCCACGTCCATCATTGCCATTGTCACAATCAAGAAAGATATCTGCAAGACAGTCGCCATTGAGATCGACGAAAGCACTCGAGTGTGGGTGGGCGAGACGACAAGTTTGGTTTGCAGCCTGGTTTCCAGAAAGCGA
Organism: Homolaphlyctis polyrhiza JEL 142; assembly: GCA_000235945.1. Lineage (NCBI taxonomy): Eukaryota > Fungi > Chytridiomycota > Chytridiomycetes > Rhizophydiales > Homolaphlyctis > Homolaphlyctis polyrhiza. Next base: position 4,014 of record JH393136.1, read on the forward strand.
ATTCAGGGACAGGAATGGCTCTCTGCAATGGTACGATACGGGATTCAGCAGTGTCAGCGAATATGCCCGCTTGGTAGCAGCATAGAAGCAAGAAACTGAACGCACATTTGGAATGCACTTTTCAAGGAATCAAAGGTCCAGACACTGAGCTGCGTTGGATTTGATTTGTGATGGCCAATCAGACTGGCACGCATGTTGCCAGTGAAGTCGGCAACAAAGGGTTGAGATTGATGAGCAATGCTTTTGCTTGTTTCGACAGCGGCTTTTATATGCATGTTATGCAGTGTCAGTGTCAGTGTTCGTGTTGTTTGGTATAGATGATGGATCCAGCCAGTGCACCACATCGACAACAAACCGCACCAGCATGATCGTTGCCGTTTCCAACAAACAGCTCAAAGTGAATATCATAGTTGCGGCGATCAGAAGGGTCAGTCTGACCAAAGAGTACAAAGTCGAGACGACCGTCATAGTCAAAGTCAGATGCAATGACGTTTGTGATTGGAATAGGCTTTCCATTGACGGTGAGGGCTGCGCGAGTTCCAGGAAGTTCAATAAACTGCGAAATCTCTGATCAAGACAGCCACCAATAAGAGAGTTGATAGTCAGATGCAAAGTATGGAGACTGAGATGCATAGACAACGAACACACACTTGGATTCCAGGCATAGACCGAGACGAGAAGTTGGTCAGACGCCACAACGAACAAATCTGTCCTGCACATCACAGGATCAGACGATTGAGTCAGCGTGAGTGTCAGGTTGATCGACTGTTGCGGCTGGTTTGCATAGCAGATAGCTCTTGAAAAGCAAGATTGATTGTAGTAGATAGTGGATGGATTGTAGTCGATGGATTGTAGTTTGTAGCTGATTGTACAGAAATGCCATACATTCTGTCGCCGTTAAAGTCGCCCATAGCAGCAATGCGGCCATCGACGCCAGCGAGACCGCTTGATGGAAACGGGTGCAGACCCGACGAAGGGAACTTGGGCATAGCAGCACGTGCGCATAGCAGCTGCGCAAGAAGCAGCGCCAGACTGTGCATTCAACAACGAAACGATGAACTAACGAAGCAAAGTGGCGATGGTTGTTGTTGTTGTTGTTGTTGTTGTCGATGCAATTCAAAGTTGAATTCGCAGTCTCGCACAACAAAAGCGAAAACAATGTTCGCAGCCCGCTCTGTCGCTGTTTCTGTCGCTCGCTCGGCGACTCGCTTGGCGGCTCGCTCTCAGCCCGCTTCCCTGCACCTCTCGCCTGCTCGCTGCTTCAGCTCCTCGTCACTCGTGGCTTCGGATAAACTGTTTGTGGTGCGTGCCGCTGGCTCCCGCACTTGTTCTCTCTGTCGCTGTCGCCCTTGCTTCTCACCATCTTGCTGCTGCTGCTGCTCTCTAAACTGGGCCGAGCTGAGCTGCGATATTGGATCGACAATCATCAACCATCGATCGACAATCAACAACCATCGATCCAGATGCATCAACTTGCACTTGCTGACCCACTGCTCGTGCATTCTCATCAACGCATCTCTCTCTCTCTCTCTCTTCCATCCCACTCTCCGATTCCTCGTTCCCAGCATCGTGACACTCCCGTAAACAACCAGACCATTCCGTTCGAGTTTACTCCCGAAAACCTGAAGCGTGCCAACGAAATCATCTCAAAGTATCCGCCTCAATACAAAAAGGCGGCCGTCATTCCTCTGCTTGATCTCGGCCAGCGCCAGCATGGCTTCACAAGCATCTCTGTCATGAACTACGTTGCCAAGCTGCTCGAGATGCCACCAATGCGTGTTTACGAGGTTGCTACCTTCTACACCATGTATAACAGGTGACTTGACTTGCATCTCAAAATAGACTGAACTACAACCCAGGCCACGACCAAATAATTGTTGCTCACCTTTTGTTTATAGAGATCCCGTTGGAAAGTATTTCCTGCAGGTCTGCACAACAACACCCTGCCAACTATGCGGCTCTGATGAGATTGTCAAGACCATTGAGAAGCATCTCGGCATTCATGTTGGCGAGACTACTCCTGATAAGATGTTCACTCTTGTCGAAGTCGAATGCGCAGGCGCTTGCGTCAATGCTCCTGTCCTTGCTGTCAACGACGACTATTATGTGAGTTGTCGCACTGCATCTGGATTGCTGTTTTCAAGCAGAGATCAGGATTCTCTAATCAAACTGATACTTGCATCACATCTGCGACTACAGGAAGATTTGACTCCAGATGCGACTGTCAAGATCCTTGACTCGCTCAAGTTTGGCGTTATGCCCAAGCCTGGTCCTGTCTCTGGACGCCATAGCTGTGAACCCCAGGGCGGCCTAACATCGCTGACCACACCGCCTACTGGTCCTGGATTTGGCTTGCAGGATGCCCTCAAATAAGGTCCTGATTGCTGGTTCCTGATCCCTGACCCCTGCCTCCAAATGAATATCATCTCAGCAGTTGCATAGATCGCAGTCTCGTCCAGATTGTGGCAATCAAATGTTGCCGCGACGAAAACAACAACAACAACAACAGCGAAACAATGTCCAAGGGAAACATCCAAGTCGGACTCGAGATACTCAACAGCGAGACCATCGAGCTGCTCGCTGGCACTGCACAGCATCTTGGCTTCCAGTTTGCGCTCTCTCAGATCATGCGACTCTCTGCGTCCCCGCTGTGTAGCTCAGAGCGGCCACTGCCAGCCTCGCTCTCACACGCTGATCTTGTCCTCAATGGTCCAGGTTGCTACTCTTGAATGCTCACTTGGACCGACTCGCTGCCTGTCGGATAACTGCCATGGACTTTCCTTGAACGTGCGGCTGTCTAACCCTGCCAATCCTCAAATGCCGCCACCAAAAAGATTATGCGCAGTTCTGTATTGGCGGCATCGCGCACTGGCTGGATGTCGACTCTGCCAACGACCACATCGCATCCAACAGTCAGACGCTTATCCAACAGCAAGTGCACTGGGCTGCACACATAGGAGTGCCCAGCATCATGTTCCACTGCCCTCTGCAGGGTCCCATCATCAACTTTGCTCGCTGTGTCAACTCTGCTGCCAGCATGGTCTCGTATACAAAGGTATAGATCATCTCCACTGAATGCATCTATATACAATGGCATGCAGTATTGGGCTGATACGCTGTGATCCAAATGCGATCTATAGATACTTGTCAGAGTTCCACTCGACAGTGCCAGCAAACAGCTGGATGGATGGACACGATGGAACACTGTGCGCACGCTGTCGGCCCATAGCACTAAAATTGCTGTTGGTATGCAGAGACTTGCCATCGCCATACGCTCTATTGTTTGGATGCATCGGCTCTGACAACTTTTTGGGCAACTTGCAGCACTCGAGCTCGGCCATGAGCTTCCCGAGCAGGCTGTTTTGGATAAATGGCTGACAGAACCGGTCAAGGTCATCATCATCCCAACAAACGCATTCATCACAAACAAACGAGGATTCCCGGTGCTTTCAAAGCGACACCAGGCGTTTATTCACCAACTCATGCGTGTAAGATGATCGTCTGATGGGACTCGATCTCGAATATGTGCTTTGCAAACTGCCACTATCGTATTTGACTGACGCGTTTAACTCGGCTGAATGGTTGCGACCGGCTTTGCCAGACTGACCGCCGATTTGTGATTTCCTCACCCGACGACAGGTCGCTGCATCCATCTGGAACTCTCGCAAGCTACAGTGAATACCTCATGCATCTTCACAACACTGTTCCTGAACCCGATATTGTCAATCAGTTTGCATCTGGCTATCACGACTATCTCCAAGCCCCGCTGCAGGTCTGGATCCTCTAATAACTCACACAACTTGTACTTTCTGAGTCATTGCAAAACTATTGTTGATTCAACTATGACTGCTGACGACTGTGTTTCCCTGCGATGGCGGCCACTGACAACAGCCTTTGATGGACAATCTTGAATCGGCGACATATGAAGTTTTTGAAAAGGATCCAATCAAGTATCAGCAATACGAAGAAGTGAGATGCTTGTGATTGTCTCCCTTGGCCAAAAAGACGGCAGAGCTGCGGCTGGCCCTTGTAAATGCTACTTACTTATTTCAACGTGGTTGGTGTAGGCTGTCTATAGAGCTCTTGTGGATCGTGCACCCACACCTGCGAAACCCGTTACTGTCATCATGGTTGTTGGTGCTGGCCGTGGACCACTTGTCGATCGGTCACTCAAAGCTGCCGAACGCGCCAATCGCCAAGTCAAGCTCTATGCCATTGAAAAGAACTCGAATGCTATTGTGGGGTCAGTTTCGAGGCTGTGCTGTGGTTTGGTTTGCATACCGTTTGTAATACTAATCGATCCTACTTGGCAATCACAGACTGCGCGTCAAGCAACAAACCGAGTGGGGCAACAAAGTCACGGTTGTGCACACCGACATGCGGTACTGGGACACAAAGGAAAAGGTTGAGTTGCAGTCGTTTTACTCTTTGTGCCATCAAATCATCAAGCACTGATGTGATCGTCTGTTGGCTTATGTACAGGCCGATATTCTTGTCAGCGAGCTGCTAGGCTCGTTTGGAGGTGGGGACCACAAACGCGATGCTTGTTATCCTGATATTGTCTCAGAGACAAGACCGCTGACGCTTTTGCTCTGTCTGCTGCGTAGATAACGAACTATCTCCTGAATGTCTTGATGGTGCACAGCGATTGATCAGTGGTAAGCGTCGCTTAGCCCATGCATCTATCTAATACATAGAGGGCCCATTTCAGATAACTCTGGACCTTTATTGACCACGCCTGTCTCTTGACCGACTGGTCAATAGATGATGGCATCTCCATCCCTGCAAGCTACACATCTTTTGTCGCACCGCTGCACACACCCAAACTGTTCAACGAAGCATCGTCATTCAATGATGAAGAGCACATGGAAACACCCTATGTGGTCAAGTTCCGCGAAGCAGTCGAAATCGCAGAATCCGTCCCTATCTGGAGATTTGAACATCGCAACAACTGCCACATGCAGCCGCCTGGACACCCACAGTTCAACACCCATAACAACAGATATGGAAAAGCCATCTTCAATGTATCGCAAGACAGCGTGATGGTAATTTACTTTGACGCTCCTTCTGCCACTCTTGTAGTGTCTCGATTCCAAAGAAGCATTGGATTTGATTGCAACTGACGCCTATATATACATGTAAACTCCACACGATTATCTCTGTATGTAGCATGGAGTTGCAGGCTACTTTGAATCAGTGCTTTACAAGGACGTGATTCTGAGTATTCATCCAAAAACACATTCACCGGGCATGTTCTCATGGTTCCCGCTCTTCTTCCCCATTCGATCGCCCATCTTTCTTGCAAAGGGATCTGCAGTTGAGCTCCACTTCTGGCGACTCACAGATTCGCGCAAAGTCTGGTATGAATGGAGTGTCATCCCTGTTGTTAATGGATCGCAGCAGATTGGACATGCCTCTGCTATACATAATGTTGGCGGACGATCGTCGTGGATCGGACTTTGATTTGGATCTTCTCTAAACGCAGTTGGAATACGAGTCAGATGGATTCGAGGGATTGGTTGTGTTGGGAAGTGTGACAGGGAGAAAGAAGGAAAGAGGTTTTGCAGCTTTTTTGGTCATTATCAATGAATCCTCTCGTCTTGTTTTGTGCATGCATTCAGCATTCAGCTTGATCATTGCATCGAATCGTGTAGATTGTTGTCCTTGACTCTACTATTTTGTTACTGTCAGTACGATCTGTCGTCAGTCTAATGTAAAGTACCAACACAGACACACTTTACATACTATCCAGTTTAGGGTTCTGATAAATCGACGGTCCAATCCTGCAATCTCTCTGCAGTCGCATGCAACATATCCAGTTGCTCGACAGCTTCCAAATCAATCAACTCGACAAATCCAAGTATTCTGCTCATAATACTCATCCACAAAACCAGCCGACCCAATATAGTTTGCACCTCGATCGATAATAACAATCCACCAGCGTCATGTTCAGTATGCTCACAAACAGTCTGGCTCGTAATGCATTCCTGGATAACGGCATTGGTGTTGCAAGGGTGCACGTTCCAGCAGGGTGTTCCTTTAATGGGATGCTCCACCATTGATAAAACCGTGTCGGTAACAGGGTTGTGTGACGATTCGTCTTTAGAAGCTGTTGGTGTGATGTAGATTGAGATGTCGCTTAATGTGAGTGGTGAGCCTGTGCTGTAGGATGCTGAGAAGTATAACATGGGGCAGTTCCAGATTTGCGAGAAGAGGATGTCAAACGTCCATTGAATCATCGGTGGTGGCGGTGGTGGCGATGATGTTGCTGTTGCTTGTGAGTGGAGCGTTGCTGGATCTACCCATGAATCCATTGGTGTGTGTGTGAATGCTTCTTCATCCGATGTGGGTTGCGGAGAGAGATCTGGTCTTTGTTGATGGACAAACTGCCGAGTGAGCATTACTTTGTTGTTCTGTGGGTTGCAGGCTGCATGTCAGTAAAACTGCCGAGTATCCCCTTTTAGCTTTATAGTCAGCTGCGAGGATTGCAGGAATACTCAACAGGCAGATGCACTGAATTCCAGCCGCTGTGGGTTGTGCGTCCCATCAGCGCTGCGGCCTTTGCGAATCCTTGTTCTGTCCACATTGTTGCGATTGATTTCTTGGCAAAGTTGTGATGATCGGGAAACACTGCATCAAATGCAGTGTTGCTTGAGCTTATCTATTTATGGATCCACAATACACTTGTGTGATCGTGCTTGACTATCGATCACTGCAGTCATGATCACTCGGCTGCTGCCTGCTGTGACATTCAAATCCATCTATCGATCCACAACCAAACAACTGTCTAATGCCGAGTATGTTGATATCAAGAAACCACACTTTGTGTGTTGCTGTCCAAGATAGCCATACGCTGTGAGATCGAGAGACATCAATGCATCAAGGAACATGAACACAGAACGCCAGTTGATTGTCACCAATGGAGATGAGACTGAGTGTATTCAAGATGGATGGTTGCAGATACACAAACAAACAACTGGTATCAATCGCATGGCAGAGACCATTGGATCTGCAGAGCATCATCGTGCAGATAATTGATAGATGATGATACTCACTGTTCTGA
>JH393137.1:13006-25707 GCA_000235945.1 Homolaphlyctis polyrhiza JEL 142
CGTGGATTGTTCCATTTGATTATCCACTTTATTTGGCAGCTTCTCGCACCCATACCAAGAATGAGCACTGCTCTCCTAACCCCTGGCCAGCAGTAGATTCGAGTTCAACAGCAGATCCAAGTATTTGGCGAGAATGCCCCTTCAACAAGTCATGCGACCCACGAACAACATCAAGTCCATCCAAGCTCGCCATGGCACTTTGACCATTGACTCCACCACCACCACCGCCACCACCAGCCAATGCCAATCGAAGAACTTGAAGGTTCTTGGTCGCCATGCGCAATGATGCATTACTGGCAAGTCGGTTGACCGCCAACTGATCTCGGACAATCACAAGTGCTTGTGCTTGGGAAAGCTGCGACTTCATCTTGTGCTCAGCGCGAAACAGCGTGCGAGATATCGGAATAAGATGCTGGTGAACAACAACAAGCCCCTTGAGCCTGGGTCATCAGCGAAGCCAGGCATCAGCGGATTAGCTGCAGTACAAGCTTAGACAAGATGCAGAGCAGTCAAATATACCACAGGATCTTACCATGCCACTAGTTTGTTTGAGGAGTCATTGCCTTGTGCATGATCGTCCAGGGCAATGACGGCATCCTCGCATGCTGACAGAAACAGTGAATGGTCCAACCGAAACACTTCCTTCAAGATCGGATGCAGGGCTTCACTGACACAAAGATCGAGCTGTTTATCAGATGAAACTCTGCTGTCTCGTGATGAGTCGCCAGCAGCTGATCTTGAAGATCCTCCTGATGACGGTGTGCCAGCCGACCCAATATCAACGCTATACGATGATCCATGCGCTCGCTGCTGATCAAACTTGGCGCGGTTCTGCAGATGCGATCGACCCATCTCGGCAATGGGCAGAGTCGCCAGATTCTTCATGCTGCCATAAACAAGCCCATCACTATACAGATCTAAATAGTGGATTGTCTGCCGCTGCCGCTTGTCAAAGACTAGATGCCGCAGAATCAGCTCGACAAAAGCAAACAGTCTGCTGCCAACCAGCGGATTTGTTACGGGCTCGGTACTATGGATCACAAATGATGCGTTGCTGGCTGCTACTGCCGCTGTTGCTTCCGCAGTCGCTGGCGCAACGGGATCTGTACGATGCTCAGCGACGTTCAAACTTGTCGCGGTTTTGGCAAACATGGCAGTCGCCGCCATCGTACCAGCTTGATGTTCTTGTGTCGCAGTTGGTACCACATATGCAGGCGCTACTTGCTCAGGCATCATCAGTTCATCCTCATCAAACTCGCTCGGGATCGTACTTAAATCAACGTCTTCGTGTCTTCGATCATCTCCGCCACCGGCACTTGATTTCAAGATTGGACTCGCAACTCGCTGAATTGACGAGAGCTCTTGAGCAAGAGCATCTACTGGCTTACTCGCATGTCGATATACATCTGTTCGTTTCAATGGACTAAACACTGTTCGTTGCAGGTCTGTTGCTTGCGATACATTGCCAGACTTTGAAGGGTCATTGGTATTGTGTATGTTAGACGGCTTGTAGCAGTGTGGATATGCATGCTTGAGAGGAGTGCTTATTGGATGCGGCGAAGTTCCAAAGAGATTTGCTTGAACAAACGCATCGAGGTTGACACGATGTGTAGCCGAGCTTGTAACGTGTTTAGCTGCGATTTGAGACTGGTCTGTATGTGTGTCTGGAGGGTCTTCTGTTGTTGAGAGAAGCTCTTCGACAACCATTGATCGATCGCCAACACCATTATCATCACCGTCGTCGTCACCATGATCCTTATCGCCATAGTGATGTTCGGGACTTTGATAGCCTTGCATAGCTCCTTTGATGGTATATGCTGATGATGATACATGTAGCTGCTGCTGTTGAGACGGCAGTGCTAGTGGCATTGGCAAAGGTAGTGGCAAAGGCAAAGGCTGTTGAGATGGCGCAGATATATGCGATGTAGCCTGGGCCGTGCTATCAACCTGTGCGATGATTGCACCATCAAGTATGCCCTTGACAGACGGAAGCCGTGGAAACTTGCCACCCAGAGGACTTAGAGCAGCGACGACATCGTTGAGTGAATCTGATACGCGCCTTGCACTTTGCTTGAGCTGATTTGCGAGCGGTGTTGGGTCATAAGGCTCGTCTACTTCAATCGGCGATGCAACTAAATCAACATCAGAATGCGAGCAGGGAACGGAAGATACTGGCTGAGTTTGAACAAAGATTGTTCTGAGACTTGCAGACGATAGCTCAACCGGAGGAGCTGCTGCTGCTGTCGTAAGTTGAGGATCAGATTCCATGGTGACGCGTTTAGGGCTGATTTCTCGCACAGCATCCAGCAAATCACTTGACATTCTGCGTGCAGTCTGTCTGAGATCTCTAGCAAGCTGATCCTGGATTGCTCCATCATCAGCCAGCTTCAGATCTGTGCCACGCTGCTGGTTCGAGCTGCTTCGAATGCGGTCAAACGCCGTGATTGAGACAAGAGCAGAAGCATTTTCGTGCTTGGCGTCGGCAGCCAGGGTTTCTAGTTTCTCGCGATGCACTCTGACAATATCTTCCAGCGACGTTGTTGAGGTGTCCCGATCCTGTGGTGTAGAGTCTGTCTGAATCTCTGGTGGCGGCACGGGATTCGTGCCAAGTGCACTGGCGAGAGCAGGAAGTTGGCTTAAGCGTTTGGTGGTATCAGCAATCTGACTTGCACGATTCTGCACAGTATGTGTGCTGGGTTTGTGGGTATCAGCTTGGGTTGCAGCATCACTTGATTGCAGATCTATAGGAGCAATACTCTTGGATGTGATGGCTTGCAGCATTTGCTTTTCGACATTTGCATAAATCGACTGAATAGCCTGGCGGCCGACAGAGGCGTCCGAGTCTGTGCTAATATCCAGAAAGTCTTTGGCAGACTCCATCAGAGCTGAAGGCAGCTCGGGATCCAAGTCTGACACGGCTTTGTCATGTTGGCGATGGTGCATCTCCATACCAACGACATCCTGATTCAATGGCAGACTAGATTCAAGCTTTGGTTCAATAGGCGTCGGTGTTTGATGGGCCGTTGCTGCAAGGGGTATAGTTCGCTGAGAATAGGCTGCAACAGAGCCGGCTGCCTGAAATACAAGCATATGATGCTTATGGCCAAAGGATAAAATGGACCGACACTTTGCAGCGAAGTGAGTGTCTCGATCGATGGCATCTTGAGGCTTAAATTGGACTGCAGTCGTTTTCGAAGAGGTCGATTGATTCAATAGCCAGATTCTATATCAGACGCTTTCATGGATGATGGCGCATTTGGATCAAGGCCCTGAACAATGCGATATAGTATGACGAGCCACTTCAGATTAGAAAGGTCTTTTTGATGACAGTATGTCGCACATCCCAAACAAACATAGTCAGTGAATCAGTAACATGTACAAGTCAAATACACACAGCATCTCTTCCAAGCTTTCAAAGGCAGCATGCATATACCTGGATCCTTCCACACCATGGATGTATGGGTGTTTGAGAAATGGCTCTTTGAACAGCTGGCTCCCAGCAAGCGAGCACAAGTATCCACACATTCGATGCGAACAGTAACGGATGGATCATGCCGGAGTCGATACAGAAACGGAATACAAGCCTCAAGTACAAGAGTATTACAGAACGGCGGAGCAAGTGTAGTTGCACTCGATGCAGCAGCACGTGAATCAATCCAAGATCCCTCAAGGATGCCGTTACAAACAGTAGCAAGAACCAATCGATGAGCGATAGCGACTTCCAACTCCTGCGGTGTCAAGGCGTTGGCACTCAAGCCCTGAATTCGTGTGATGCGAGCTGTCAACTCTTCAAAAATACGGCAGAGTGCTTTGTGACTTGCGCTTGATGGTGCTGATTTGTGCTGATCAGAAAATATCGAACAACGGAAGCAAATGTGCTGAGAAAGCTGGCATGCCCATAAACCAATACTCTCACGTTCGCGCCAGGATATCAGTGTCGTTTGTTTTAGAACGCATGTATCAAGATATTCCAGAAAGTATGCAAACGGAGACGGAATGCGAAGTTTGGATCCTTGATCTTGCCTGACTTGTTGCGGAATCAATGTCCAATGGCAATCATCTTCAAGATGATGTCGACATCTCGCATGTGATGGGTCAGACGATGGAAAATTAAGCCCGACGACTGCAACAACAGCTGAAACTTGTATCCTGATGTGATAGCACGGATCGTCAAGCATAGATATCAAGCAGCTTGCAATCTGTTATAAACAGAAACACGCAGGTCAGCTCAGCAGCCCACATGAGAAGAACACTGTCAGGCGTCAGCAAAAGATACATAACTGCTTTGTCACCAATGAATAGATTTCCTAATGCACGCGCGGCGAAAACACGTGAACCTGAAGTGATGATGCGCGCTGTTTTTGACTGGGAAAAGATGGATTCTGTTGCTTGGTTTGCAGTTGCGTCACTAGAACTTGAGATGGCGGTTCGATGACAAGCAAGTGTCACGAGCCATCGAACTGTACACTGCCGCAACCACAGATTTGTAGACAAGACATTGGCCATTGGCAATGCATGAGTTGTGTCACATACAAGTCCCAGCGTAATGTGTTCGCAGATCCTCCAATTTAGTTCTGAAGCAGCTATTTGCGTTACAAATGGAAATAGGAACATTTCTACAATGCGATGCGATGCGCATTTGTTTGCCCACTGGACAAGTTCTTCTGCATGTTCGAGAGTCAGAACAAGATCTGTGACTGATGCGCCTTCGCTGTGATCAGCCACTGCTACTGCTGCTGGTGTGACTGAGCTTGTCTTGATCGCTGCTTCACGGAATATCCTTGAGAACACTTCGAGTAACAGCTGCGTTTCAAGCAATGCACTGGCGTCGACAGATGCCAAGGATGTTTCTGTGCGCTTGACACGAATCTGGTTGGTATATTTTGTGATGAAACGAGACACCTTGAACAAAACGCCGGCTGCATGGGAGAGCAAGTTCAAGCGACACAGCGCCATGCGGTACACATGCACCATGGTATGTTTAAGCAGGACGATTGGGTGAGACAAAACTCTAATGTGTTTTGGTGGCAGCTCGGTGTGAACGGCTATTGGGATAAGATGGGCACAGTCGCCGAGTATTGACAAAACAATGCGATTGTGCTCGTAGTTTTGTGAAGCTATGCAGTCAGTCGGAGAGATCTTTCTCAAAAGACATCTTACAAAAGCTTCAGTGCCCTGGAGCATTTTGGAATGTCTATCGGGCAATTCACCAACAGCGCTTTTCAGAATGGCGAAGAAATCTTGCAGATACTCGCGCGACTTTGTTGCCATGGCGACAATGGTTTTATGATGCTCTCGCTGCTGCTGGCGTTGTTTCTTGTGATTTGAAGAGAATGATGACGCCGAAGAACGAGCTGCTGCTTGTAGCATTGCTGGATCATTGAATCCATCGTGGATCAAAGCCACAAAAGTCTGGCACAGAGCGTCTATAACCGTCATTGTTGTCCATGCGATGCTTGTGTCAACACGAACGTGATCAAGCAAAGGCGACGTAAAGACAGCGATCAGAAGGTTTCTATCATATAAACGGCAGCAGTAGTTCAGTATTTGATGAAACTGGCATTTCAACAGCAATAGTATCTGACAAGACCTTTCCATTCCGCGACAGAGAGATATCAGCAAAGCCAAGAGCACCAGCTGGATCTTGCGTCGTGAAACCATGCTCTCTGGTATGGGAGAACTGGCGATCGTATCCGAGTCTGAGTATGCTTTTGTATGGCTCAACCCTGGTGCAACAGCAGCAGCTGTTACTGACGACGATGGTGCGTGGATCTGGCGCAGCGGTTGTCGAGCAGAATCGTGAACAAGAGCAGTCTCAAGACACAGCGCATAGTTGATTGCACAAAGCGTCGAAAGTGCCGCCTGGGCCCTCCTAGAACGCAGCAATTCGTTCTTATGCGATCTGCTGGCTTCTGCTGTGCCAGTGGCTGCCGCTTCAGCTGCGGAGATGTCGAGATCCGAGCGAGAGTTTTGGCGGTTTCCATTGAGTGGAGCGAGTCGAGATTCTTGTGCAACTGGAACACACGGCGGAAACTGTGCAGCGACGAGCGGGAGCAGCTCGTTGATGAGTTTTCGCTGTGCTGTTCGTTTGTCTATTGCATCAAACCGACTGTCGCTATTAGCAGCAGCAGCAGCAGCAGCAGCAGTTGTCGTTGTTGTTGCTTGCGGTTTCGTCGAGTTGGATGATGATTGTTGTTGTTGTTGTTGAGCTGTTTCTGTTGCTGCGACCACCGGACTGCTGCGCACGCATGTGTTGCATAGCGAGGCGATAAGTGTTGCATGCTTCTCATGCCATAGAGACTGAGCTGGTTGCCGCCGCTCGATGGCTGCTGTCGTCGAGAACTGCGAGCCCGGCGTCGGCGGCGTGAAGCTCATCTGGTCTGTGTGCAATCGATTGGATCTGAAGCCAGATCTGTGACGAGAAATCGACAATCAACAATCCAGACACAATCACGTTAGTCAGTCGCATCTCGCTCGATTTCACTGCTTTTATTCTGTTTACTCGTAATCACTCAGCAGCCCATCAAGCTCTTCAGAGCGATGGCCGTTAGATACTGCGACGTCTTCACCTGGACCGTGCTTGGTGTAGAAAGAGATCACGATGGCTCCGAGTGTGATGATCGAGTTCATCAGCATCGTCGAGTGGAAATCCAGAGGGAACCCAAATCCATTTGTCAGTGACCAAGACCAAAGGCTGCCTCCAAGAGCTGGTCCGATAGATCTTTAGTTATCAAATATACATAAAAAAAGCCAATCAGCGCCATAATCATACATCAAGTTTCAGTCGTGCCAATCAATGCATGCACAAACCTCACAAACGAAGCAGCAATCTGTCCGAATCCATGCACCACACCAAGCGCATGCTTGCCCGGAGCAGCATCGTTGACAAGAACAATCACTGATACATATCCCATGACGACACCAACAACTCTGAATCCCAGCACACAAAACAGTACACCAAATACAAGATACTTTTGTTCTCGTGTATACGATCCATCAGGACTGCGCACAATCGCGTGTGCCAAGTCGCCGACAAACGGAAGAATCACAGAAAACACAAATACAATGATGGCTGAGATGCGGAATGTGCCTACATATCCATAGCGACGTTCGATGACTGGATAGATAACAAGCTGGCCAATCGTTTGTGCAACTCCTAGAAGCGACAGGAGAACACCCATATCAAATGATGTGAATTGTAGTCCGCCTGAAGCAATGGCTGTTGCTAGGAACAATGCATAGATTTCCTCGTGAAGAACGTTTAGAAAGGACCAAATCGCATAGCTCGATACTGCGAAAATCACATTACGAGTGAGTACCGAGGAGAATGAAGGAACTCGTGCAGGTTGACTCTCTGGTAGTTGTGCTACTCCGAGTCTCTGGCCATCATCGCGAACCAGTGGATGCAGATCTGCGATACTCGTTCGAGCTTCTACGCGATCGTGCCTGATTTCGTCGTATATCTCTGGCGATTCGATCGATGCTGTCAGAATTCGTTCTTCATCAATGGTCTCCAGATCAGGCTCAGCAGATGTAAGTGTTTGAACAGACACGCGAGCATCGTCTTCTCTGTGTGGCTGAATGTGACTCTCGCAGTTGGCCAAGAGATCAAGCTCGGATGATTTGCTTGGCGTGTTTGTGAGCATTTGTAGTAAGCTGCGCTGACGTTTGACGTGTACGTCCGTGCGATTCAGCGTTTCCTCCAAGTAAACATATCCTAGCGCAGCACCAATTAGACTGATGACAGCGCTGACTAAACACGGAAACAGGTATGGAAACCGCTTGAACAGCTCGATTTTGCCAAACAATCCTGGATACTGCTCGGCAGGGTTGACTAAAAGTCCTCCCAAGACAGGTCCTGCACAGATATGAATCAGAACCACATCTATTAGATTTAACTTGATAACCAACCAGTCAAATATGTGATACGCGGCAGGATAGCAACGATTCTACTGTACCAAAGATTGTCCCGATTCCAAACGCAGCTTCCCAGTAAGCGAATGCCTGTCCACGATTCGTGCTGTCGGTGATCTCACCAATAACAGCTTTTATAATACCCACATTGCCTGCAATATAGTTTGCTGGTGAGCACGGCATACACATAAACACATGCTTACCACCACACAGATAGGAACACGCTCACCATTGAATAGACCACACAGTGTTCTGAGAAACAATGCAAAAGTATACGTCTCACTCATGCCAAACAATGCGCATGTTGTAGCATTGGCAACAAGACCAATCAAGATGATTGGCTTGCGTCCCCATCGGTCGCTCGCAAGACCCCATGGTAGACTCGAAAAGAGTTGTGCGACACAGAACGATGATGCAAGCGCTCCTACATAGAAACCAATGGCGCGATCGTCATCAGAGACGCCAAAGTCACGAACCATGAAGTAAATCTGATGATTGTGCGGCATTGTTTGCAAGAGTATATACATGTGTCAGTAGTCTAACTATGACTTGGAATCCATGTCCGAGATAGCCCTACAAAAGGGAATAGCATTCCGAACTGGACAGGCTCTAGTTGTTTGTAGCATATATGTATATGAAAATGTATATGCATAGATATTGCAGTGTTGAATAGAAGAGTTTACAGATTCAGCCTGATGTGAACGGAATAGCATAGATCTACAGGGCGAGCTTCAAGGCAGCATACCAACAAACGTGACCAGGCAGACCATGAACAGTTGCCAGAATGGTAGCGGTGTTGGTTTTGGCAACAAGGGCAGCTTGCTTGCAGATTCTTCGTCAGAAACAACAATGTTGCTATCATTGTTGTCTTCAGAGTTGCTATCGACTCTGCTGCTGCTGTTGCTGACGCTATTGTTCTCAACAAACAAACGTGTCGCGTCGGCTGAAGTGCTTGCTACGGTCTCGGTCGATCGGCCAATGGCCGTGTCGCTGTTCTTAGGTACATACGTATGGCTGCTCATATCGGTTCTCGGTTGCTCCTGTAATATTGTTGCTTGCTGTCCACCTGATAACAACGGCGATGATGATTGGGGCTGTGTGATGAACTGCGAGATTCGAGATTCCAGATTCCAGATTCCAGGAAAATCACGTTCCTGGACAGTTCTTTATTACTGTATCCTGAGCACGTCCCTTCATTCAGTGCTGGTTGTTTCTGCATTCTCTTCCTCTGCATCTGTCGCATCAGATGCTTCTTCAGATTCCCCAGCTTCTTGTTCCTCTGTAGCAATCAGCTCCTCTTGCTCAACAAGCGATTCAAACAACGCACTATGTGCTGCAACCAGATACTTTTCCTGGCTCATCTCAACTGCACAGCGTTTAAGAAATAGGTTAGTCTTTTTACAAGTCGTTGCCAAGGCACTGATATGGATTTTGATACTATAGCAGCTTACTTTGGTTTCGAAGAATTTCACGCTCGACATGCGGCAGCAGGAATGACGAAACTAGGTCGCTTACTGTCATCTGCACATAGGATTGACCACCCCTGATTGCCATGACAACAACAGCCAATGTCAGAATTACACTACGATTGGGCATGCAATAAGGCTATTTTGAATGATGGCAATCTGACCATACCTCTTCTGCATCATATTCGTGATCTCATCGACTTTGGTCGCAAACTGCTCAACTTGAATTCGTGCCTGTTCACTCGCAGTCATGTCGATGGAACCAATCACAATGTCCTGAAGGTATGTATCAACTGTTTCTTGGTGAACTTGCATCACTTGGCGGAAGATTTCGTCTTCTTCTTTGCGACGCTTGATCTCCATCTGACGACGACCTATTCATACAGTATAAGATCAGACTCAAGTATCCAAGCACCTCAAACAAAGTGAAACGGTTTGCAAAGTCATGATACTGTTGACTCACCACTCTCTTCAGCCTCACGCATACGGCGTGTTCTCTCAGCCAACTTGACCATCGCATCAATACGACGCTCTTCACGCAGTCTCACAAGCTCCTTTGTCAAGAAATCCAAAGTCTTTCCAACATACTCTCCCTGCACATTTCCTTCAAGCAGCATCTCGAGCTTCTCCTGGCGCGTGTATACTGGCTCTGCAATACCACGTTCATCAAAATGCGGTTCATCCTCAAAATCTTCGAGAATCTCGCCGCCAATGTTTTTAAGAAACGATTCGCGTTGGGTAGGATCAAGGGCTGGATCCTCGACATGCAAGTGTCCGCGAAGTGGGGCTGTTGCCAAACCAGCTGAAAGTACTGATTTTTGAAGCATGTGCCGCGTGCGGAGTTCTTCAATCAATTTGAGTCGACGCTCTTTGCCTTATAGTCCAGCATACACCTTGCACTGTCAGTTACTAGCATTTAGCTGCTTGAATGAACACAGTCAATAAGGCGGCTACCTTGATACATCAAATTCTGTGCCAGGCGGCCACGAATGATCTTTTGGAGCAGCAGCGCAGCGACCTCCATTTCCTCGTCCTCATCGCGACTGATACAACATAGATATATCGAGTCAGTCAATTGATTAAAGCAGAATCAAACAATCTCTGTATGGAAGGGCAACTCACGGAATATGAATGCTGGGTGTTGGTGGTCGCTGAGGCGGCTTTTCGATTTTAACTGCATACTTGATCGGACGATCTTCAATAATATCTCTAGTCTTTCGTTCTCGTAACTTCAAACTCATGGCTTCCAACTGCTCCTGCATGTGTTTCTCCTATCAAGCAAGCAAAAAAACGAGCGACAAGCCATTGATTTGTAAATCAATGGTCTGCGTAAATGGGCATCGCTTATTCTCCTTCAAGAAAAGGGGTATCTACTTACTCGTCTTGCATCTGGCGACTTTAGCTTCTTGGTTAAATCAGGTAGACCAACTTTGGCATTGAGCACATTGTTTGCAAACGTTCGCTCCAGTTCAGTAAGTCCCCAAAAAGAGTCAAGCTCTTCCAGCTTGACATGCAGAGCTGTTGAAGCCTTGTCAGTGAAACACCCTTCGCGCGCCTTTGGAGCATAGACGCCTGATCCGTGATTCGCATAGTCGGATATGATATCTCGACGAAATGTCTTTTGTTCAACCTTGCTTCGCTTATCTGCAAGTTTGCGAATAGCTTTTTTAGCATCATGCAGATCAAATAGCATAAATGTGTGTATGTGTGTGTCAGCATATTGTGTATTGGTGTTGTGCACAAGCTATTGTGCTAAGCCTAGGCTAGGCAGCAGTAACAAGACGTCACCAAAGAAGCAAGGAGGCCAAGAAGTTACCCTTGATTCGTTTCTTGTTGATTCGATTGAAAGCAGCTTCGCGTTCTTGCATTTTACGCTGCCAGATACGCTCGATACGCTCATCATTAGCCGCCTCATTCTCTTGTTCACGTTTGTCGATAACCTTGCGAAGAACTCGAAGTCTCGCCTCTTGCAGCCTAGACTCTCGCAATAAAGCAGTGCAAGTACGTATGCATCATTATCGTTAGAAGAATGCTTTCTTCAGCTCAGTTTGATTCTGTGGCAAGCTCTTGAATGAATTCCTATGCAAAAGAACCCTTCAACAAAACCTCTACAACAATGCGGGTTTGAACAGATCCACACCTTTTGATTTCCAGTTCGCGCTCCTGCCATTCCTTGAGCTCCATCTCCTCCATCATTTTCAGTCGCCTTTCAAAGGATTCTTGATCAGTAACAACAGGCAATGTGGCCTCCCACGCACGCTTGATGCGTGCACGTTCAATCATCTCGAGCTCAGCCATGCCAACTGGAAGACCAGCACCATAAGTCAAGGTAGCCAATGCTAAAAGTTCTGGCGGCGGCATGTTGGGTCTTAGAATGTATTCAGGCGAATAGGGATCGGTCTGTGCCTCGGATTCTCTAGATGGAGCATTGGAGATGATTTCATCATCCATTGTAAGCAAATCGATGCTTCCTTGTTTGGCGCCATCTCTCTTCGACATAATTACAACCAGATGTTATCCATACCGAAAGAGTGTTTGGGTTGCTACGGTGCGGGCTGCAGGCGTCGAAGGACGCTCAATAGCTTGTTTGATAACTGGCGGGTTTCTGCGAGCATATACAACTTGTCCACCAAGGCTGGGCATATAAGGCATGATGGGACGACGAAAGTATTTGAATCGATTTGCGCCAGTGACGCCTGGGGGATCGGTTGTTATGCGACGGTCCTGGCCAATGCCGGGAATGAGCCTTTGTGTGCGCAATCGATATTCCATTGGTGGATGATGTCGTAGCGCGCTAAACATATTCTCGAAATGCGGATTGATTATCTGACAATGTATTGTTAATTTGAGACGCGTCAGCATATCTATTGTAAGGAAGGAGTGCAGGACAGAGATAGAGTGATAAAGAAGAGAGGAGAGGAAAGGAGAGGAGAGCAGGGCTCATATGTGAGAATATATGCTGTGATGAGATACTTACAACTTGTTGTGCCTGCGCCTTCATCATGGCTTTGTTATGATCCGTGCGGCCGGCAACGGTATAGTTTGTATCTACATTATATCGCGATTCGGCAACATTCCACCAACGAGTCATCATCAGGTTAGCTCCACTGTTTGGACAGTAGCGGGAGCGCTGCTAGAAGCTGACACATGTCGGTGACTGAGCAAATCAACGAACCGTAGAGATAGTCATGTGGCCGATTAGGCATCACAACCGACTGCGAGTGCGAAACCGATGCCATCTTTCGATTGATGAATACTGGGCAGAAAACACTTTATTCACAGATCAACAATTGAAATACATCTAAGAACAGTCGAAATAAC
>JH393138.1:3053-22216 GCA_000235945.1 Homolaphlyctis polyrhiza JEL 142
CAGTCTGCCGAGTCGATTTCGCAGTTCCAGTCAGTGTTTCGTGCCTTGATCACCTACGTGTCAATAGCACAGCTGTTTTCAGACTTGTTTTGCACCAGCCCGCTGTCAAACACCAAGGCTGTTGCAGCTATTTGCCATACATTCAGCTGCGAAGATGGCATCAAGCTTATGAAGCATTTTGGCCAAATGTATCGAATGTGTGTTTGGGAAACACTGCTTCTAACAAAGCTTATCCCTGAAGCTTGGCGATCAAAGAAGAAGGATGGATCTGGTACAAATAACAATGGCAATGCTGCTTCCGACGCTGCCTCGGACTCTCAAGCTCCACCGACTGATCTAATGCCGGGTTCAACTGCAGCAGAAATTGCTGCGACTTTTGCCGATTCGGCCATCTCGCCCAACCTTCCAACACCATCGTCTGTGCACGCACCAGAAACTCTAGCTGCTCAATCATCGCTTCCAGCTGCATCTTCAGCTTCATCGGACTACAACAGTGCACCGGCCAAGAACGCTCGCATGATCTGGCACATCGTTAATGAGATCCCAGGATTGATCAGTATTGTCTTCAAGGGTATCCTTAAATCATTGTCTGGCCGCCGTGGCACTGAGCCAGCCAACCGCGCTGCCATTCAAACTATCATTCTTCAGATTGCCGAATTCAGCGTAAACAATCTGAACTGGAAGCACCCAGAGTCGCTTTCGCTTACCGATGTCGGCTCCTATCGTCCTCAATACCTTGGCATCTGCACCGCACTCCTTGCTTCTTTGATCATCGAAGGTGGGCTCGTTATGCCTGCTTGATTTTGAGGCTCATGTTCCATTCTAACTCCTGCTGTGCCTCTAGAGCGCAATGTGATTTTGCTACATCCAATCGAATGGCTTGCGATTGAACATGTTGGCGGCTTTGATCGTCTCATCAGCCTGTTTAACGAGCTCTTTGACGCTGCAAGCATTGCTCTAAACCCAACCTTTGGCGAAGACCTTGCCGATACCGATCGTGCCATGGTCCAAAAATCCATCCAGGTTGCGCTTGATGCGCTTTTGTGCGTGTTCAAGTACCTCACCAATTCAAAGATGCTACACGACTCGCCGCATATCGGGTTTCTTGTCGGTCGTCAAAAGGACAAGACTGCGCCAGACTACTTTGATCCCCACGCATTTGTACTTCGTATGCGTCTGCGTATCATACCTTTGATCATCAAGCTCTGGCGCGATCCAGTCCTGACTCGATGCCGTCCTACCATTATCGCGGGTATGATCTCCATCATTGTGCAGATTCTCCAAGCAGACGGCGAAGAAGTTATCGAGCCTGCTACTCCTGCCGCTGCTGGACTCGCACGCGACTACAATACAATTGCTGCCATGTTTGGCCGACCCATGTCCACACAACCTACCGTTGCCGATCCTCAGAAAGTCGATATGCTCGTGGATATGGGCTTCCCTCGACCCGCAGCAGAAGCGGCCCTTGTGCGGTGTTCCAACAGCATTACGCGTGCTGCCGAATATCTCATCACAAACCCGCATTTTGTTGCAACTGCCACATTCTCCAACACTGCTTCGGGTAGCCGAGCTACTCCTGCCACTGCCGCTACGACGGCTCAGCCAGATGCTGGCGGCGCCTCGACATCTGATGCTGCTGCCCAAGGAACTTCAAGCGATACGGCAGCAGTAGCATCCTCATCCGAAGATCAAGATGTTCCAATGGCAGCATCAACTGATGCACAGACCGCCGACAACAGCGCTGCCGATCAAGACGAGGATAGTGCGGATGAAGAGGCGTTACTTGCTCAGGCGTTGGCGATGTCGACGGAGCCTCAGCATGACGCCATGGATGTTACCAGTGACGCAGCACCAAATACCTCTGCTTCTGTATCTGATGCCAATGCGGTTGAGGCATCGCCTTCCAGCAATCTCGCAGATCCTGCGCCAATGGACATTGCGCCAACGACTGATAAGGGTAAAGCCAAAGAAACCGAAACCGAGTCACCAAACCGACGTGCACAGCTCGATGCTCTGCGGTCTGAGCTGCGTGCAAGCATTATTACGGGTAGCTTTGCTCTTTTGGATCATGTCAACGAAAAGCTTGTGTTCAACATCAAGGATCTGCTGTGTCTTGTCAGCAAGAGCGACATGGCTGCGTTGGCAGCAGAAATGGTTGCAGAAGTCGCCAAATACGTTGGCAACGCATTCCAAGCTGCTTCGCCGTCACTTGCCACCCGACTGCGTGTTCTAGTTCTTCTGACAGCAGACCGTGCCAATCAGATTGTTTTTTTGAAGGCTGCGCATGATCTCGTGATCCAGTTTGTCACTCTCTTGACGAATCTGAAGCCTGTGCCAGGTGTCGAGCTCTCATCTATGCTTTTGCTTATCGAGTCGTACCTTGCCGTCAACGAAGAGCCGTTGGAGCAGCCACTCAAGAACTTTGAAGATGTCTCGCCGCAAGACCCTAGTGCGTCGTCTGGCCGTTTGCCAGTCTTCCCCGAGTCTCTTTTAGAATCGCTTGTCACTTCGATTATTGGTTTGCTCGACATTGATGGAATGGACGCCGATACGCTCCACGCTATTGATCGTTTACTTGTTATTCTGACACGCCGTCGTGCCATCGCGAACAAGTTTATCAGTCTAGGCGGCGTGTCTGCACTGCTAAGTTCAAAATATCTTGGTGCGTTTATGTCTCAGCAGGCACTAGTCGTCATTATTCTGCGCCATTTGGTCGAGAATGCCGCTGTCATTGATCATGCCATGAATCGTGAAGTTCGTGCTTGGTTTAATTCGCCAAGATCGCGACCTCTTGAGTTGGCTGGGTATATCAAGCACTGTGCACATTTGTCAATTCGAGATTCAGATACATTTGCCAAAGCCACTGGCGAACTTTGCAAGCTGTCGCGTGTGGATGTCAAGGCTGGCACTGCTCTGATTGCCCTCAAGGACTCTGATGGTGATGAGGCGGCGGCTCAAGCAACTGCGGCGGGATCCTCAACATCAACTTCGGCACCTATTGATGTTGACATGACGCCTACTACAAGTGCAGCTTCAAAAACACCGACATCAAATCAGCCGACTGCCACGCCATCTAAAGTTGCTCCCTTTGCACCAGAAGGATTCGCCGAAGAACATCTGTCAACAGCAGCTGGTCCAGTGGTTCAGTATCTTGTTCAAGAGCTGCTTTCGTTGCGCAATCCTCCAGGCGTATCCATGCAGCAGTTCCGTTCTGGAACACCGCTTAATACTGCAGATCCAAACGATCCTCGTTTCACAACACATTTGCGACGCCTTGTTCTTCTGCAGTGTCTATCCGAACTTGCGATTTCATACCCAGTGTGCAAAGCAGATGTACTTCATGCCTCGCAGAAGCGTAATAACAAGGCAAATCGATCTCAGCAGACGCCTGGCAAGAATCCGCTTTTGATGCACATGCTCTGCGATCTTGTTCCACGCATGTCAAGTTTGGACGTGACCCCACCAACTCAACAAAGCAATACCGCGTCTGTCGAGCCTACATCGCTCGCTGAGCGCATCGAGAACTCAGAGAGCATCTGGGCTGTCTATCTGATCTGCTCTCTCTGCTTGAGCTCATCGGAAGACTCGATTGCTGAGAAACGTACACATCCTGAGCTACTTGCTGTCCGTAAAGTCGTGCTTGATTTTGTGTCAAAGGTTGTGCGCGATGCAATTTCACAACCTGAAATGCCAACGGACAAGCGCTACAGTCGATTCTTTGCGTTTGGAGATTTGTGTACACGACTGCTTGCAGGCAGACCTACATCAGGAGCAGTTCAAGATCGTCGTGCCGAGGCTGGCGAAACCATGGCGGTCGAGATTGCAAGACTCATGATTGAGCGCGGATTTGTTGGACACCTGACAAACATCCTTGCCGAAGTCGATCTTCGACACCCTGCTTCCAATCGTATCACAAACGCTGTACTCAAGCCGCTTGAGATTCTCAGCAAGATTGCCATCAAGATTGGAAATGCTGATGCAGCGGCTGCCAAGAAAAAGCTCGTGGCGGCAGCAACAGCCAGCGCGAATGCCAGTGGTACTGGAATCGGCGGTAGTGCTGCTACACCCTCCAACGCACGACGCGGACGTCGCACTGCTCCTGGCGCATCAGCTTCTGATCGAGGTCTTTCCCCAACACAAACTGATTTGACTGGTGGACGCACTGATGATGAGGCCATGGATGCTGAAGAAGAAACCACCGAGGAAATCTCGGACATGTATCGCAACTCTGCACTCGGCATGTTCAGTGGCGAAGCGCAGCATGACAGCGAAGAAGATGATGAAGGATTCGATGATTACTCTGATGAAGACGACGAAGATAGTGATGAGGAGATGGATGATGATGATGTAAGTATTACTCTTCAGTTGTTTTTTGGAGCCTGTGTTTATGTGTTAGTTTGTGTTTATGTGTTAGTTTTATACTTGTACTCGTTCTCGCTGAAACTCTAACAATGACTTGCACACACACACACACACACACATTCTGTCTCTCTAGGAATCTGCCGAGGATGATGATATGGAAATCGTTGTTCCTGAGCCATACCATGCACAGAATGCCGATTATACATCATCTGAGGACGAGCATATTCTGCATGACGATGAAATCGAGGAAGTTATCTCTGAGGATAATATGGAAGTGCTTGATGGCGATGTGTCGTGGGAAACCGAAGAAGACGATGACGACGATGACGAAGACGAGGGTGGCAATGACAATCATGGTCATGCAGACAATGGCCGACACGTCGCTAGAGCTCGAAACGGCCAGAATCGTGGCGGCGCTGCTGCTGGTGATAATCAGTTTGATCGTAATGGTGGCGACGCCAGACGCAACGATGACGATGACGAGCATAATGACGATGAACATGAAGACGGTATGGACGATGATGATGACGAAGACGACGACGAAGACGATGGTGAAGACGATGATGAAGACGAGGACGGTGGCGAGGATGATGATGGCGGCGATGATTTTGCTGAATACGATCTGCTACCCAACGACACGAATGGAGCAGGTGTGGGCTTGGGCATGGGCAATCTGTTTGGCAACTTTGGCGGTAATGCTGGAGGCTTTGTTTTTGCCGATGACTTGCCACAGATGTTTGGCGATGCTCGCGGCGGCGGACTCCCGACGCGTCGACGACAAGCGGGTGGAATGCACGCCAATCATATTTTTGAGGTTGAAATATCAGCTCCAAATGATCTTCCCTTGCTTGACGTTGGCATGTACGCGGATATCGCCACGGGACACCACCATCAGGACGGCATTCATGTCCTTGGACGACCGCTTGGCGGACACATGCACCATGGTCCACCCGTGGCAGATCCAGCAACACATCCACTACTAGCCAGCACCGCCGCAAGCATGCAGCGAGGCTTCAGTGGCCTGGGTGATGGCTTTGATGCACTCATTGGCAGCGACTTTAGCTCTGCGCATAGTGGCCACGGTGGTCATGGAGGTCGCCACCAGTTTATCGACATTGCATCCATGAACGATGCAATGGAACTCAACCCGCATCAGTTCCTTGAGCAGTTGCTCGGCGGCGCCACTCAACTTCGAAACCCCTTTGAGCTGTCCGAGCCATTTGCTGAAATGTCGAGCCTTCATAGAATACTTTCGAGAGGTCGTGGTCTATCCAACACTGCGCCATCAAACGCCACCAAACCAGCATCCACATCTGCTACAGCCAAGCAAGAGTCGCTTGTTCCAGGTATCCTAGAACGACTTGCGTTCCTGCACGCAAACCAACTGCAATTGACCGATACGCGATGGAAGCAAGAGGCGCGCATACTGTTTGGATCTGCCGTTGCCGAGACATCGTTGCGCTGTACCAATACTATCCTGAACCTGCTTGTACCTGCTGCTCTTGAGGACGAGCGTATCATGAAAGAAAAGCTTGATGCCGAGCGCAAGGCACGTGCTGAGGCTGAAGAAACCAAGCGTCTCGAAGAAGAGGCTACCAAACGACGACTTGAGGAAGAGGAGCGTGTTCGTGCTGCCGCGGAAGCCGAGGAGCGTGCTCGACGTGAAGCAGAGGAACGCGCTGCTGCTGAGGAGCGTGCACGAATTGAGGCTGAACAGGCATCCGCTGCTGCAGAAGCTGCGGCTGCGCAGGCATCTGTTACTGAGCCAACTGCGATGGACGAAACTCGAACAGACACCGAGACAAGTATGCAAGTTGAAGAAACAACTGCTCAGCCTACTGAGCAACCGGCATCTGATTCTGCACCGCAGCCTGTTGAGCGATCGATTGTCATTATCAACGGCAACCCAGTTGATATCACTGGTGAGAATATCTTGCATGGTTTCTGTGGGTCACGGCACTTTACTGATACAGTTGATTGTTGGTAGGCACTGGCATCGATGTTACGTTCCTTGAAGCACTGCCTGATGAGTTGCGCCAGGAAGTTGTCAATCAGCACCTCCAGGAAATGCAACGCGCACAACAGCCACCGACTACGACGGATATCAGCCCAGACTTCCTTGACGCGCTTCCATTTGATATTCGAGACGAACTGCTTCGCCAGGAGCGCCTTGAAGCTGAACGCCGCCAGCAGGCAGCTCAGCAACCCCCTGCCGCATCAAACGCTGCTGCAACTGCTACGACTGGCACTGCAGCAGCAGGATCTACTCGCTCTGCTAGAAATGATCCCACGGGTTTCCTGTCTGCGCTTAATCCAGCACTGCGTGATGCCATGACGATGGATACGGACGAAGCTCTGCTTGCTGCAATCTCGCCTGCACTTGCTGCCGAAACAGCCGCATTGCGCCAGCGTGTGGCTGGACGCATGCAAATGCAGTTTGGTCGAAATGCAGCACGCGGTGATCGCCAAAACGCTGCAACCGGCGGACTGTCTGGCGGTGATGCAGCGGCAGCTGGCACAAACTCAACATCCCGACGTAGTGCGCATCGCGATAGCATCCAGCTGGTCGACAAGTCTGGAGTGATCAACCTGCTACGCCTGATTTTCATCCCTGAAGCTGTCGGTCGTGGTGTCCTGACCAATGTGCTCACCAACCTGAACGAGAACAGCAAAACACGATCTGAGATTCTGATGCTCCTGCTTAGCGTGCTTGCGGACAGCAGCGCCGATGTGGTTGCTGTGGACCATGGACTAGCACAGCTCTCCATCAAGGGCAAGGGCAAACAGCCACAGAATCAGGACAAGAACCAGCTTAACCGCAAGCCGACAAGCTCGATTACATCTGCAGCTCTAAGTTCAGCCAACGCGATTCCCAATCTAGTCGCACAGCGATCTCTCGAGACACTGCTGCATCTGATCAGCTCAAACTCGGATGTCGTGCGCTTCTTCCTGACCGAAAACGATCAACTTGATGCACAGCTTGCTCGCGCTTCCAACAATCCCGCAAACAGAACACCTAAAAAGGGCAAGGGCAAAGAGAAGGAACAGTCACCTGCGTTCCAGTATCCAGTCGTTGTGCTCATGTCGCTGCTTGAGCGCCGATCGTTCCTCGAAAACACTGGGATCATGGAGCAGCTGATGCAGGTTCTAACCAACATTCTTCGCTTGTTACCTGGTATCGCCAAGAAGTCTTTGGCAACTGTGAGTAGCACCTCTGCCGCTGCTTCCGCTACAAGTGCGGGTTTGCCTTCTGCAGTGGACGCTGCTGTTCCTGAGCCCTCTGCTGCATCAAGCTCAACATCGGCACCAGTTGATCCTGCTGCTCCTGTCGCATCAACGTCGAGTGCGGTAACAGAAAAACCCGCGGATACTGATACTACAGCTCCAAAGACTGCTGCAGAAGCCGATCTGAAGCCGCCAACGATTCCCGAGCAGTATATTCGCAGCGTCATCAACGTGCTACGAGATGGCGTGTGTTCAGCCAAGACATTCCATTACACACTCTCTGTGCTTCAATACCTCACAGCGATTCCCGAAAACTACGATATAGTCTCGCGCGAGTTGGTTGCACTCTCCCAGCAGCTTGGAGATGTCACAGTACTTGATCTTGCAGAGTTGGCTCAGGTCGCCAAAACAGTCCAATCTTCAAGCGAGATCACCAACAGCATTGTCACCAAATTCTCGTCACCCTCTGCACACCAATCTAAACTACTTCGATTACTCAAGACGATTGATTTCATGTGCTCCAAGGCGTCAACTGCCGCTGTTGGCAAGGACGCTTCCGCCAACAAGGACGGTATGCTATCCACCCAGGATGCCTCGGCGCAGATGGAGATCTCTGGCACAACTTCGTCGGCAGCACGACGCGAACCCTCAGCTGTCAGTCCGGAAGTCGCATACCAGTCTCTTGCTGAAGTATGTTCTCAGTTCAATTTCGCTACCCTGTGGCAGGAACTTGGCAACTGCTTGTACTGGATCAACCAGAAACCCGATCTTGTGCATATCGCTACCGTGCTATTACCCACGATCGAGTCTTTCCTGGTCGTGTCGAAACCGACTGTGCTGCTCAAAAAGGCTGGCGTTGCTGCTGCTGCTGCTGCTGCTGGCGGCTCACCAACCTCGCTACCCACATCATCATCCGCTTCTAATCTTCAACAGCATGGCGCTTCTACTACGACCCTGTCGCGTCAGCTGGCACGACAAGCGTCGGAACTGGGTCCGAATGGCGAGCGTGAGCTTTTCTTTGTCTTTACTGACGAGCACAAGAAGATTCTGAACACGATGGTCCGCAACAACCCCTCGCTTATGAATGGCTCGTTCTCGCTGCTTGTGCACAACCCCAAAATCCTTGAATTTGATAACAAGCGCACGTATTTCACGCAGCAACTGCACAAGAAAAGCACAAACTACCGCGATCACTTTGGCTCACTGCAGATCAATGTGCGACGACAGTATGTCTTTGAAGACTCGTTCCATCAGCTTTCTGGTCGATCTGGCGACGAACTCAAGTATGGCAAGCTGGCGGTGCGATTCCATGAAGAAGAAGGTATTGATGCGGGAGGTGTCACGCGCGAATGGTTTTCGGTGCTCGCACGCCAGATGTTCAATCCAGACTATGCGCTGTTCAGACCATCTGCAGCCGACCGTGTCACATACCAGCCCAATCGTGCATCAGGCATCAATCCTGACCACCTGCACTACTTCAAGTTTGTTGGACGCATCATTGGCAAGGCCATCTATGACGGTCGCCTGCTCGACGCATACTTCACTCGCTCCTTCTACAAATGCATCCTTGGCTCACAGGTCGATTACAAAGACATGGAGGCCATCGACCCGGAATTCCACAAGTCACTCGAATGGATCCTGCAGAATGACATCACCGATGTGCTTGATCTGACGTTTAGTACTGAAATCGATGACTTTGGACGCCAGCGCGTCATTGATTTGAAGCCCAACGGACGCAATATTGTAGTGACAGAGGCAAACAAGGTCGAGTACGTCAAGCTGATCACCGAGCAGCGCCTCGTTGTCGCAATCAAGGACCAAATCGATGCGTTCCTCAAGGGTTTCCACGAAGTGATCCCCGCCGACCTAGTGCGTATCTTCAACGAACAGGAACTTGAACTCTTGATCTCTGGCATGCCTGATCTAGACATTGATGATTGGAAGAACAACACCGAGTACCAAAACTACACAGCAGCGTCGCCTCAAGTGCAGTGGTTCTGGCGTGCCGTGCGAAGCTTCACACAAGAAGAACGCGCCAAGCTGATCCAGTTTGCGACGGGCACTAGCAAAGTTCCGCTCGAAGGCTTTGCTGCTCTGCAGGGATCCTCTGGCGTGCAAAAGTTCCAGATTCATAAGGAGTTCTCGGATACATCTCGCCTGCCTAGTGCACACACCTGGTACGTATTCTGCAGTCTTGAAGAGTGTGTTTGTGTTTCTGTTGCTGATGTATTAGATACTGACGCGCATCTCTCTCTGTTTTGAACGATACAGCTTCAACCAGATCGACCTGCCGCAGTATGAGTCGTATGAACAACTGCGTCAAATGCTTTTGACCGCCATATCTGAATGCGGCACAGGTGAGACTGTCTGATGATCTGTAGATTGCTGCCGTTATGCCAAGGACGATTACTGACTGTACATTTGTGTATGTGTGTGTCAATGGCGGCTAGGCTTTGGATTTGCTTGAACTGTGCTGCTTGTCCCTTTGTTGCATTGGCAAGGTCTCTCAATTCCTCGACTCCTATCCACATTCACTATCCTGCTATTTCGCACGACTATTCTATGGCTCACCCATGCCACAATCCACTTCCTTTTCCACTCCACTCCACCTATCCGCTCCCAACCGATTCGGTTTCCTTTCCGATTCAGCGATAACAGACACAGTATGAAATCGAATGAATAATGCAGCATGCTTTCAGACATCCACGACCACCACCACGGGACATGATTCAATTACGGCAATTACTGCCACCACTACTATTTCCAAGTCGGACGATCATCCTGCAGCATTTCAAAATACTTTGCAGCAGTCATATTAGGGTCCTTGAGTTTCTCCTTGACCATGCGATTAATAGTATTTTTCTTCTCGCGTTCCCAAATGCGTTTGCGAACCTCATTGCGATGCAGCGTGATCAGATCCGCATCCGTCTTAAAATGCAACGGATTCATCTTCAACGTATTCTTCAACTTGGCCGTTGCATCAAACGTTGTAATAATCGCAACCTCGACACTAGGAGTGATGGACGAAGCATTTGACATTGTGCCAACTTTTGCCTCTTTGCTCTTCACACGAGCGGGTTTCGACCGACCGTGGTTTTTAGAAGCGGCGCCTCGTCCACGATGCGCGTGTGTATCGACAGCATCTCTTTCTAGATCGTTGTCGTCCTGGAGCCAGTCGGCCGTCTTAGTTTGCACGGGTGCACCCGCCGAAACAGTAGATTTTGCATAGATGATGGGCTCGACTGTGTCGTCTTTGGAATCTTCTTCGTAGAGAACAGCTTCTTCGCCGAAATAGTCGAATGGACCGAGTGTTCCGATTTTGATGCGGAGTGTGCGGCCGTCTGATGTGCGTAGATCTTGGAATACGTCGCAGATGCCGGATTTTATCAGGAACAGTTCTGTGAGTTTCTGGCCTTGTTTGTTTGTTTGTTTGTTTGTTTGTGTACATGTGGTTATTATAGCAGGATATATTAGAATGTAACGATCATTGAAATCAGTATTAGGCAGTATGCAATCAAAGTATGATTTAGAAACACCACCCCACACGCGCCTCCACCTAAACAGCGAAAAGGGAGATGAGAAACAAACTGACTAACCTTGTGTTTGTATGGTAGCACCAGGAATAAACTTTTTCCACGTGATGAGTTGACCGATTTGGCGGAGCTGTGTATTGGACCATTCAGAGAACATGGGTATTTTACGCAGGAAGTAGATCTTTTCTTTCATCTCTTTTTCATGGATGAACTTGATGATGCGGTTGTAGTCGGCCTGGAAAGACGATTGTTGTAGTCGCGACCATTGAAGCATATTGCAGGTGCACATTCAGTGTTGGTATTTAGTTTCAGCGTCATAAAAGGGGAAACAACGAGATCAGAAGATACTTGTTCTTCCTGTTTTCTAGAATGTGTGAGTTGAGAGTGCGGATGGACTGCTGCTATTGTACCTTTTCAACAATCACGAATTCACAGGGCATGAGCGTCAGGATTGTTGCAGCACGCGGCTTGTCATTCACAAGAGCAAGGTCGCCAAAGCCACTTCTACAGACAACTCGGTCGATTTGATAGACAGTTGTTAATGGTGGATCAGCAATCACACATAACAAACACAGCATTGGTGCAATGCCGACAACAATCTGGATCAGTTCTCACCCAGCACTCAAGGTCGCCACCGCGAAGCTGTCCTCGATTCTCCCAGTTTTTGAGATTTGCACACTACAGGATCCAGACAAAATGATATACCAAGCAGTGCCGGTATCGCCCTGACGAAAGACGGCGCGATCGCCCTCGTAAGTTTGGTATCGGATGACGCTACATAGCTGTCCCAGAATAAAGTCGCTGAGATCTTTGAATGCACGAATGCCACGCATGGCTTTGAACAGGATTTTGATGTCTTCCGGTGTGCGCTCGAACCCGGTTTTGCGCAGTGGTGCAATGGTCTCTGGGTTGTTGACAAAGAACATTCCCTTGAGTTGCCCGCTGAGTGAGAGCGATACGCTGCCAATGTTGGCTGCTCCGCCACGTCGCGTTGTGCTTGTGAGTGTTGTCGCACTGTCGCCTCCTGCTGAGGGATCTGCTTGTCTTCCAGCACCAGACGATTTACGACGAGGCGCTGACAGCATTGATAGATGAATGCATCATTCGGATATATTGCAACCAAGCAGCAGTCATGCCGAGTCAGGGGGTCAGATCGTGTTGTTCTACTTCAAATGGCTGTCAAAACAAGGATCAAGCCACACAATCACATACCAGGCGTTCTCATAGCATTTGCAGCACGACGTTTCAATGCCTGGATTTCCTCTTCCTGTGCCTGCTCTTTCAAATACAGCATAATGTATCGCTTGACCGAGAACGCCTTGGAGTTCCATATAGGCTCCTTGCCATGGTTTTCAAGAAACCAATCGGCAAGCGTTGCAGGAGGTCGAAAGATCTCAATCGATCCTGTACCGATTTGCTGGATAACGTTTGTAGCATCGTCGATTCTGACCGAGGATGCTCGCGATCGCGGTTTGGCGGCCGACATTTTGCGAGGCGACGGTGTCGGCTGGGGTGCAGCACTTGGAGTTGTAGGACGAGATTCAGTCTTAACTGGCTGAGATGCAATGGCTGGAATAGCCTGCTGGATCTGCTGGTATTGATGGTAGGTCTCGTAAGGCTTGCAGGAAGTTGTATGAAACAGGCTGAGAAATTCACGGACAATGTTGGCTTCTTCCAGAGTCATTCGATGCTTTTCCTTGATACGATGCTGGATAAGGATGTGGCTCCGGTGCCGTGACGAAGATGCTCTTGAAGATTTCGACGACTTGATTTTTGATGGAGTTGTTGGCAGTTTTGATGTCGACGATGTCGTTGTGACTGTTTCTCCCGATGTGCTCTCAACACCAGATGTGACGGAATGCCGTCGATCGAGTGATCCACGACGCGAATCGCTTACGGGCTCAATGTCGCTACTCGCACTCGATGGACTGGGTCGTGATCGTGACGAGGAAGATGTGGCTGCGCCTCGTCCACGATGTGTTCCTGCTGTTGTGGGTCGCGACCCACCCATTGATGGCGTGCGGCCTCCTTGTCCCCAGAAGCATTTGGAAATAAACTTCATGAACGCATCGTGTAACTGCTCTGAATTCTGCTTCACCTTGACAAACTTGTTGCTTGTGGATTTCTTGACACCAGTCTGCGATGCATCCATGATTGTTGTTTCAGCAGCAGCAGCAGCAGCAGATCCACCAGGCTGCAGAGTGTTGTAATTGAGAAAGACGGGATCAAGTTGCGGCGAATGGCTGCCACTTTGTGTATGAAGATGATCAACATACGCATCCTTTTGTGTAAGTGGGTCAGATAGACCGTGCTTTTCCAGGAACTCAATCGTCAGTGAATACAGTCTCTCCGAGTCAATCATAAAGTTGTCTGCTTGAGATTGCGCTTCTGTCCATGCAGAATTGCTTGCTAAAACTGCGTCTGGAGAGTCATGAATGTCTGCGGCTGCACATCGACTGTGTGAATGCTGTCGCGCTCTGGAGCTTGGATTGATTGGTGGGAAAAGACTGGCTGGTGCAGATGTTGCTGTGTTGCGCGATGGCAACGCGATGCCGCTAGATAAAGCAAGTCGGTGCTGAGTTCCAGGCGGAAGAGCGATTGAACGGTCCAGCTCTATTGTATCTGCATGCGTACTATGAATTTGGCGCTCAGTCGACCTGCTTGAGCGCAAACCAAGCCTAGTTCGCATCTCGGATTCCTTGACTGCATACTCGTAGGCTGCAATGCGATTTTGAGAGAGTTTGTCTCCAGCATTTGTGCCATATACATCACGGGTCGGAGAAGGAGACCGCTGTGGACGCGTGTAGCCCGAGAGCAGATACTTGTCCGGGAGAAAAAGCAGCGCAGATGGATTCCACCTTGTGCGGCTCTTTGCAGATCTCTGTGGTTGTCGGGGCATTTCCCGTTGCATTTCACAAGTAAAAGGCAAAGTCGCGACTTGATACTTTTGAAGTCGGAGTTTGACCAACAAACGATAACAGCAACAGTATCGAGTGGTTCATTAAGCACAGCACAGGCATTCAGAATGGTTCGACACGGTTTCTCTTCAGGAAACAAAAAGATTGTTATCGTCGGTTCGGCATGCAGCGGCAAGACAGCGACCATCAAGAGGCAAGACCAAGCTGTTGCGCATAGTTCATGTTCTCCCATACCAGCTGGACTGCAAACAAACTAGAAAACAGGCTAATCACCAACCACCGACCACTAACCACCATATTGCAGATACATTACAGGCCAGTTCCCAAGCGACTATCTACAGACATTTGGGTCTGAGCTCTATGTCAAATCGACAAACGAAAAGTATCAACGATGATATTCTGATGGACACTTGTCAATTCTAAGAAGACACTCATCAGCCAGACTCTCACACATCCAACTGTTTTGATGACCTGTGTCTTACTCTGTCTGTCTGTCTGTCTGTCTGTTCATGGTTCACTCTTAGCAAAAAATACACGCTGCAGATCTGGTGCTGCGGTGGTCACGAGCGGTATCGAGCGCTTCTTGAGCAGTTCTATGTAGAAGCCAATGTACATCTCCCACGCTTAATTCATAATCACTATATTGCTACCACTGCCCCCATATCGCATTGGCTTACATCCACAAACAGGCTGTTCTTGTTTGTTTTGATATGCAGAGTCCGCCATCGTTTCAAGAGGCAGGATTCTGGTACAACGAAGCAAAACGATGTGTGCCAGATGCATTGGTGATACTTGTTGGCACGAAAGCAGATGATGTTGATACAAGCATTGTCAAAATGCAAGATGTCATGAAAGTTGTGAGTTTCCATCGTCTCGCTTTGATGCTGATTGCACAGCCGCAATATGCATATATAGATATGCATATGCATACAACGCCAAAAAGCAGTATTCAGACATCTGCTTTCAACCATTCTAATGCATGTTATCTGTCTGTGTCTATCTCTTCCTCCAATCACTGTTTGTTGATCTTATGGTTGTATTTGACACGGCGATAGTCAAAGGACTGGGGTGTTGATTTCAGAACTGTGTCGGCAAAGACCGGCCAGAACGTTGAGGATTTGTTTGACCATGTGATTGCAAAGTTTGGTTGATATGAAAAGGGATCACCGTCAAACAACTGCAGGATTCGCTTGGTTCTTTCTTTGTATCTCACTGCCATGATCTCTCGATTTCAGTCTGTTTCATTCATTCTCTCCTCTCCTCTCCTCTCATCTTGTACTTTGCTTTTTTGGGCCGGGTTTGTGGTTGAAAGCACCAACGCTTGTTGTTTTTGGTGTATCCAAGTAACAGATGCATGATTGATTATCACAAGCATGTGATTCAGTTGAGCTTTGTTAGACTGGAGCTGATGGAGCTGTAGAGCGACATGTTGCTTAAGGACAGATTCGATGAGCTTCCTTGCCACACTGTGTGATAGAATCTGCGCAAGTGTGACCACCAGCAGCACCAGTTGTCAGCAACTACCCTGCTCTGCTCAGATGACAAACTACCATACAATCTAGCGCTCCAACAGTATGCCTGCTTCACCTTGATATCAGGGATGAGATTGGAATCTTGCGGGGTCCATAGTCGATACTCTCGAGCGTAGACTGCAACTTTGCCATCCACTTTTCAACCTTGCTTTCATCAAATCGGCTTCGAAGGAATCGCATGCCGCCTTCAAGTCCCGCCGGAGTTTCAGCCAACACAAGTTTAAGATCGTACTGATCTGTTTGGTCGTCTGCCCATATGCGCTCAGTCGAAAGCCCTCCAACATGGAAACACGGCTCGCACTTTTGTAGCAGGTCGCTGATCGTCAACCCCTTTTTCGTCCATGCTTTTGTGTCTTTGAGATCAAAGAACTCGAAGCGAGCATTGAGATCGCCAGACACGTTGAATGTGGTGGCAATCTGATGTTGAGTGCATGCAACGCCATGGCGCTTTGTGTTGTCAAATACTTTGAAGAGTGAAGCAAATAGAGAGTCAAACGTCATGCCATGCTTGCTCAAATCGACTCGAATCGGCATCGTGTCAGTCAGTGGGCCAACAAACAGGCCGTAGCGTCGGAATGACTGTGTGATGCCAACAAGAAACTTGTCATTGCCAGATATGTGCTTGAGTAGGACAGAGTACGCTGCCAAACACACCACGTCGATAGATTTGATCTTCATGCGTTTGGGTTGGCCTGTTACCGCATCGATTGAATCTGTCGAATCGGCGATTGCAGACGATCCTAGCAGCTGGCTTGCGTTGCTTCCCGCTGGTGCATTGGCCTTGACAGGCGAGCTCGGTACCGATGTGAATCCATCGTCTTCTTCTTCCTCGTCGTTTGAGTCCAGCAGACTTTCATTGTCAGAAGATACAGAACCATCGTCTGCCAATGTATTGATAGCAGCGCGACGCTGCTTGCGACGATTCTTGACCGAAATGGTCCAGTTTGCACGGAAGCGACGCAGATTCTCAATGGTTTCTGCATCGATGACCAGTGGCACAAATCCCCATCGCGATATCGGATCATTTCGGACTTTTGCACCAGGACTGTCATTCAAAACGGCATCATAATGCTTTTCAAGCGAAATCGGCGAGATTCTCGTTTCGATATAGGGCGGCTTGAGGATATAGTTGAGCCGAATGGTCAAATCATCGTTAGACTCGAGTTGGTTAGTAGTAGTCTTGACACCTTCAGTAGCGCTTTCCAGATCTCGTTTCGTTTTTGCGATTTTGCGTTCAAGAGCAAACTTGACTTTGCTCTGCTCATGCAAACAGTCCTTGATGCGATTACGAACATATTCGGCAAGCGCAACAATCTTGCGTCGATCGCGCGAAAGAAGACCAAGATCTTCAACAGCTGCATCAGTGATTGCAGCAAATGTCTCCATTGTTAAGGAAGTTGCATCGATTTTGCGCTGAGCTTCTTTAGGCACTTCATGCTTGTCCAGCAGGCTCATGACATTATCAGATGAGGCATCTTCACCCAGAACAGCCTTGATGAGCGCTGATTTGGCTTCTTGTGTGATCAAAACCATTTCGCCTGTGGCTGCATCAACATAAGTTGAAATCGCGCCTTCTCCATTCTCGCTGCGATCAATCTGTTTTCTTTGTCGACTCAGAACATCCAGCTCTGTTTCCAACTCTGCTTTGCGTTTGACTAAACTTGTCAAGGAAGATTTCAGAATCTCGCGTTCTTTTGAAAGCCGTTTGAGTTGTCCTTCCAAATCGTCTTTTTCGCGACGTTCGACAGTGTCCTGTTTGACTTCGATGCATTGGTCTCGCCAGAACTGCATGTCTTTTTTGTTTCGCTTGCATTCGTTTGCGAATTCGACAAACTGCTCACTTTCTATGGTTTCGTGGCGGTCAATCTTTGATATGACTTCGGCATCTCCATGACCAAACTTTCTCAGACGGTAGCATTCTCGATAGAGTA
Organism: Homolaphlyctis polyrhiza JEL 142; assembly: GCA_000235945.1. NCBI lineage: Eukaryota > Fungi > Chytridiomycota > Chytridiomycetes > Rhizophydiales > Homolaphlyctis > Homolaphlyctis polyrhiza. The sequence goes on from JH393138.1 coordinate 20,555, forward strand.
GAATGGTTTCGCGTGATATCCATGTGAGCGATGTCGAGTCTAACACTGCCTGGCTTGCTGCAAAAACAAGTACATGGGATGGATAATGCCCGTTGGGTTCGCTCGTATCCTGATCTGGAGGAAGATGGATGTGCAGGATGCTAACTGGGACATTGACGCCAATGGTTTGGCTCCATTGGGTTGCATAGTTTGCAATCGTGAGATTGTCGTCGCCTCCCTGTGTCAGCTCGGGTATTGTTGCAGCATCAACGGATTCGATATAGCTTTCCAGAGGCAGCTCAGTCCAGAGTCGCGAATCAAGGATTCCTTCAACATCAGCATCAAGAATCCTGTCGTTTCTGTAGAATTTGGTGCGAATGACCGAGTAGAGCGAGAATATCTTGTTAATGACGTTTTTGAGATCGAGCATGTTGAGAGGATGTTTGTGGATGCGATAGGCTTGTGTGATTGTAAACGGTGGTCCCTGATACTGAGCATACGTCGGCGACTCTTTCTCATCTTTTGAAGGACATAGGCGAGTATAGATATCCCATTGCAGTGGAGTTGCACGGTACTTTCCCTTTGATTGGCCATCAGGGAGGCTGTCGAATCGCGAGGCGGGCGAAAACGCTGGCGAAAAGACTGCATCGCGAGGTGTCACCGATGAGTTGTTTTGCGGTTTGCCAGGCAGCGTTGTGTTGATTTTGGGGGGTATTGCCGCTGCTGCTGGTGCACCTGGTTGGTGAAGCGATGCTTCGCTCTTTGACAGAAGATACTTGCCAATCACGTTTTTGCGAAGTGTGCTGAGATCATGATGGGATGTGCCTGTACCCGTTGCAAGCGAATTGACTGACCGGGCTGGTGGCATACCCGCAGAATTCGTAGCATCTTGGGAGTTTGGGGCGTGATATGCGGCAGATACTTCGTTTGACGAGCGCGTCGATGGGTTCCATGGTGGCGGCGGATCAGATGGTGGCTTCAATGGAATCTTCCGTGTCGGACCGCGTCCAAGCATTGCTGCAGGCACAGCGGACATCTCAGAGGGTCTGTGCTCCGTGGCCAGATCTGTTCATTGGCAAATTCTCCGTATGTTAGAAATCCAACTCAGCAACAGTCATTTGGTTTGGAGAACGAGTAGCTGGAAAATGACAAAGGGTAGCATTATGCAGCATGATGGCAGAGAGAGAGTAGCAATTAACAGGTATCACCTGCCGCTGGAGCCGTAACGTTGGACGAAGACACATGGGTATACTCTCTGAACAGCGTCTGGTTCGATGATGGCAAAGGTGGCTCTTTGCCAGATTCAGGAATGGCTGAGTTGTCGCTGATAGATGAGACCTTTGCGAGCATTCCTGTCTGGATTGTCGAGCTTCTCGTGACCGAGGATCCTGGACGCGACACCTGCTTTGGCTTCGCACCTAGAACTCTGAGCTGCTGGGACGATGAGGTCGCGTCTGCAGTCACCTCATATAGCTTCCTTGCAGTGGCGGCAGGCTCGCCTGAGGATCCAGAAATCAGTGAAGATGGAAGACCGTAGTTTGATGGCACAGCAGCAACAGTATCAAGGGCAGGGTTGCTGATTGAAAGACCACGTGCGGCACGACGATGGGTGCCTGCCGAAGCACTCTGGCGACGCGTTGCAGTTATTGATGAAGCATTAGTAGTAGTAGTGTTATAACTAGC
>JH393139.1:3785-14215 GCA_000235945.1 Homolaphlyctis polyrhiza JEL 142
CTTACCCGCATGATAGGATTGACCTGGCTGGTAGCTTGTGCACGTCGTTCTTTCAAGATACGCTCAAGGTCAGCAATCTCATGCGTGATGAGATTAGACTGTTTCCTCAAACCCTTTTCGCGACTTCTGCTGACACCGCCAACACCACCACCCAAGCCCTCGTCATCGCTTTCATCAGCTCCAGCCTCGTCAGCATCCTCAACATCCACCTGTGCCTCTTCCTCGTTATCGTCATCATCGTCATCATCCTCGTCGTCATCGTCAGACTCCTTATCTTCTTCCATTGGCTGATCGTCGGCTTCGAGTGCTTGTGCAATCTCTTGTGCGAGATCATCGCCGGAAAATGAGCCGTCTTGGTCCATATCCATATTGTCGTCTTCGCGGTGACTGGCGTCTGCATCGGCTCTCATATCATCATTCTGATCATAATCTGCGTCGTCGACGTCGCCTCTCATATGGCTAGCACGGTGGTGTGCACTCTCATCGCCGTCGAGGCCATCACCTGCAATCGACTGGTTGATCCGAGCAGCCATATTGGATGCTGCAGAGGAAGATATGCCAGACGCAGAGACGGCAAAGGATCCAGCAGCACCCTCTTGAGGAAGGAAATAGGATCCAGATGCATCTTGTTGTTGTTTAGAGTGTCCCAGTTTGTGCATTGTTGTGGATGATGAGGCGTCCATCATATTATCTCCCTCGTCGTCATTACCATCAACTGACTTCTCATCCTCGCGACGTTCATGAACATCTTGAGCAAGTTTGTCAGTAGATTGATACATAAAATCGTATGGTTGTTAAGAGTCTCAAGTCAGCATCATTCTCTTTAAAAGTGGGAGTGTATATATCGAGTTGAACATACAACAGTTGCATCCAACTCAATACCAAACAATCTAAAACCAATCACCAGATAGTTGCTAGAGCTGGCAGTGCGACAACAGTCGCAGAGACACGAAAGAGAAAGAAAAACACACGATGCTCGTACCGTATCTGACATCAATAGCTTCGGCATCAGCAACCAAAAGCCGCTCAACCTCCTGCTCGATATCCTCGATAGTTTTCTTTGATATACGTTTCCGGAATCTTCTTTTGCGGACGTTCCACATGGGAGGCGAGATGCCATCAGGCCATAAGCCGTCCTTGGGGATCTTGACCACAGGATCGACGATAATCATCTGTGCAATGTCGGCAATCTTGTAAAACTGTTTGTTGTCGATTGTCTTGAGGGACTCGATGATACAAGGGAGGTCTACTAGATGTGCTGGATACTGTGTCTTGTTGAGGGTGAGGGTTCCTTTTCGTGCGTCGTGGAACACGAGGGAGAGGTCGCTTGGTAGCGCTCGCTTTTGGATGGGGTCTCGCAGGCGATTTGCGAGTGCTGGAGGAAGTCGGAGGATCAGATGCTCTTCGATCGGCGCTTCTGTAAGAGCTTCGTCAACGTCTTTTGAGCTCGTGCGTTGTGTGGGAGCTGCAGCGATGATGGTTGGTCTGTGCGGAGGCGCTGGCTGCGACTGCGACTGCGACTGCGACTGTGGCTGAGACTGTGGCTGTGGCTGTGATGACGATGCCGGTTGAGACTGAGCTGACGATGCTGTTGGAGCAGCAGGCGTCGTCTGTGCCGAGCCCGGCGGCTGGAGTGAAAGCTTCAACGGCGCCGACATATTTGTGATCGATGATGGAAAGATCAGAAAAAAGGGGAAACGCGGGATTCTCCATCGTCATTCAGACGCAGCATCAAACCATTGCAGACAGCGAGATCTGCGTCTGCTCCTACAGATCCTCGAATTCCTTGCCACAGATTGCAAGCTTTGAATACGATATTCATAGACCAATTGTGTTTGTTTCAGTCATTTGTAAGCTGAGCATCGCTGTTCTAGACAGTATGCAGTGAGCGAGGTCTCAACCATCTCGTTGCTATAGTGACTCACCTGACATACAAGCGATCAACTCACCGATACTTGAGCATATATATTACGTGAGCCTGTTAAAAACCAGAATAGAAGGGTATCCGGTCGGGCGACAAACACATGCGATAGGAAATACAGAGTTTGATATTCCGATCATTGGCAGATCTACTATCAGAAACTCTCAATAGAGTATCACAACAGTGTGCAATGATTGCCGGATTTATTGTTTTTGATTTCTAAACAACATGATGATGATGATGATGATATTGTATGCGTTGCAAAGTCACGCTTGACACATGATTCAGATCTTCATTTCTCCCCTATTTAGCAGGCACAGTCGACACAAGAACATGAGAGTGCAGTAAGGGTGGGGGGGGGGATAGAGAATTAGAGAGCGAGAGGTGTGTTTTGTGTGTATAGAGGGAATGAAGTGATGGTGGATGTAGAGATAAAGTGAGAAACCCAGACAGCATTCAGCCAAGAACCTGATGAAGATTAGACTCGAGAATGTTTCCATTATCCGCTTGACTCGCACCACCGTAATGATCCTCCTTTTTCACTCTTCTGACTACATCGTCATATTTAGTTTCATCGCTGAGGGTCGGGTCTCTTGATCCATTGTCGACCAGCTGTTCTCTAGTGCCTCGTTGGCGGGTTTCCAGTGATTTGGGAACACTGCAGGCGCCGGCGTCATCGACAAACCACAGATCTTGGTCTCGCAACGACCGTTCGGGATCTGCTTCTCCGTTTGCATGGATGATCCAGAATTGAGATGTGCGCCTTGGTAGCGTTGCGCGGGCTTTGAAGAAGAGTGGGCCGCTGACAAACTGGATTTGGTCGAGAAAATGGACTCGGATGCGTCCATCATCTCGCAAATGTGGAGGGATCTCTGTTCGAGAGTCTGCCTGGACTCCAAGCATTCTAGCGCTTTTGAGCCTGGACTGATCACCGCCATCCAATATTCCGCCGCTCGATCCAGCGGACGATGATGACGATGATGATCCCAACGACATGCCAGGATACGCATCGTCAAAGGCAGACAAACCAATACCAGTAATCATAACACGCCTAGGCTGAGCAAAGATCTCTCTCAAGGCTTCCTGGTCATCCAACTTGACATCAAACTGTTGCCGTCGAATGACTTCCTCAAACAAAGCTTTGGATCGCGGGGTATTTCGCACATACATGATTCCAGCATTGGCGTTTGGAATGATTTTGACACGGTCGGTTGGCTCAACGACTTCTGTTTCATCGATTGCAATGGCAATATCGGCTGCATGGGGGTCGCGCATGTACGATCGGATGCATGTACGGAAATCGCCAGTGACAATGGTGTCTGCATCAAGAAAGATGACATGAAACCCTGCGCTCAGCAGTCGACGGATAATCACAGGCTTATTGCGCATGATCTTGGTAAAGTCGTCGCTATTGTGCTCATAACGGTGGGGCGATCCCTTTGCGCTGGGAATGTAGATGGAGAGATATCCTGCCTCGATGAGTTGGTCATGTGTTTGGATGTCGAATGCCCAGAATAAAATGTTGCGCATGCCAGCATGCAGGAGAGAGCATCGAAGGTTGTCGGTTAGACGGAGATAGGCGCGGTTGACTGGGATCACAACAATCTCGTCGTGATCGGTGACTGTTGAGACAACTTCACGAAGACACCGGTCACGGTAGCCGAGCTGGTCGCGGTAACAAGGCTGGTCAGAGTCAACGTTGAGATGATTGTTGCGGATCCACTCGAGAAGCTTGGTTTCGCCAAAGAAGTCGCCCAGTGCATTAAAGGGACGCAGGAAGAGAAACTCTGGATCCTCTTGGCCATATGTTGGACGGAAGATGTGACGGTCGGACCAGCCGATCCAAGACGGGCTCGAGATATCCGACGGAGAGCGCACATAGCGTTTCTTGTCGGCCATCAGCAGATTAGATAGATATTCAGAGTTGACAAGCACTATAGTGGCGACCACAATCAACAAGGTTCAGACCGTGTATCGAGTTAGAAGACTGACTGTCGGCGAGTTTCAGACTAGAGCGAATCCAGTATGACGCAGTCTTACCAGTTGCGAAGAAGGATTCCTCTGGCATTAAAGAGTGCTCCATAAAAGCCAGATAGCTAATGGCCTCCTTGTCCGTGCGGAAATGGTTCACAGCCTGCCGTGATAGGATCATCCACTGCATCTGCTTGTAAGCTTTCCAGTGCGCAAACGGCCAGCTGGTGATGCCCAGTTCAGGAGGATGGTAGACACCCGAGTGATCAGCTTTGCCAAGATGCGGTCGCATAAAGCGTTCCGCGACAGCCTCTGATCAATGTAATCGCAGGCAAAACACACAAGACAGTCAGTCATGGCGCAAGAAACATTCTCCCAGGATATAGCAAGCAAGCCAAAGACAGATGGCACTCTCAGGCCGCTCAAGGGTAAGAAATCTCATCACACAACAAACCTGAATCGCTCCAGAAATCAATCCAGCTGAATCCCTTAAAGACATCAAGCGAGCGATGAGCATCTCGACTATTTCGCAAAGGCCAGTCATAATTGGATAGATTGACAATATAATCCCAATCAGCCAGATCAGCAAGTTCCCAGAAGCCACTGAGCTGGGTAAAGATGAGAGAAATATGGCCCCAGGTATTTCCAAATCGATGCTGTGCCAAGAAGACATTGTCGCCGTTTTGTGCAACGCTAGACATGGCCTTGCGCGTGACGAGATAGTTTGATATTGTTTGGTGTAGTGCTGATGAGGCGAGATCAACGTGGATGAGGATGATGGCGTTACCGTCGTCAAGAACATCAATCAGCATTTTGAGTTGGTTGAAGCCTGACTCGTCGTGTACCATGATCAGATAGGCCATGAGGTATCGCTTGGTGAGTTTGCGAGAAGACTGTTCGAGGATGCTGGGGAGTGTGTCGTGGAAGTAGATGCTAGGGTCGAAGCTGTGGATAAAGCGCGCGTCTGTGAGATTTGCGGATGGATTGTTTCCCTCGGCAACGGCATAGCAGGCGTATCTATGCGCTTCCTGTAGAAACAGCAACAGCAACAGCAACAACAAGGGGAAGGACAAGTAAGCGGCACATTAGATGGATCAGGGCTTGTGGTTAGTGCTACAAGGATTGGCAGCACAGCCAGATAAAGACATGCAGATATACACAACAGTTTGAGAATGCAAGTTTCCCCCCTCACCAGCTCGCTGATGCCATCTGCAATTTCATGAATAAAGTTTTTGATTCTGAGAGCAGCGGCATCCATGAGAGCAATGACAGTCGAGACTTCAGGATTGAGAGAAGCAATCGAGCCGCCAAGCGGATGGATGTGCACAAAGGCGTCAAAGACGGAGTTGTCGAGCATGCTGCAGAACTGGAAGCCCGAGATGCGAACGCGGCGCAAGGCATGCGCAGCCTTGAGCTTAGCGACGATCTCGGCGTCGTAGTATCTGATGCCCATCTCGACAGCAGGCGGCTTGCGCTGCGGCATGCTCTGGTAGAAAGCTCGTTCCTTGGCAGTCAGCCGTTCCTTTTGGAGCGGCAGCATCTGCGCTTCTCTGTTCTTTGCAAGTTTGCGCTGCACATCTGACTGGAGCGGTGGCGGGACATAGTCGTCCAGAACAACCTGGAAATCAGGGTCCGCAATAAGAGGATAGTAAGATATCAGGATATCAGGATATCAGGATATCAAGATAACTGGATATTACGATACTACGATATTTGGATATGAAGATGCCGCACCTGTTGCTGCTGTTTGCGGATGCTCACATCGCCGTCGTTGGTGAGCGAGTTCTGGGCCGCATGCGAGTGAGCGGTGGACGGCGGCAGCCGCGCAGCCAGCATGGCCAGCAGCGCAAGCGCAAGCAGCAGCAGCAGCAGCAGCCGCACACTGCGCCGCAGCGAGAGTCCACGCTGCAGGCGGAGCACAAGAGATTCGGCGGAGCAGAACAGCGACAGCAACGATGATGACGATGACGATGATGACGACGATGACGAAGATTGAGGAGCGAGCGACTGTTGCGTAGTGGAGTGAGAGTCTGAATCTGGATTGTCCGAAGCTGCAGCGCCCGCCAATTGTCTGCGCGACGCAGAGCGAGCAAGCGGCGCGCTGTGGATCATCGTTGTTGTTCTCGTTGTTCTCGTTGTTCTCGTTCAAGTTTCTGATCTTTGCACAAACAACAACAACAACAACAACAATCAGGCACGAATCGTCGCTCACAAGGAACAACGAGAAATAGCGAGAAACAACCAGCAACAACCAGCAACTCGCTCATGGCTCCGTCCGCACAGCTGACCCCACTGGCAGTTGTCGCTGCAGTTGCATTGTGGTGGATGGCTGTGCATGCAGCAGTCGCTCTGGTTCGTTTCGCAGCCTCGAAAAAGCAACACCGACTTCACAACGAGTTCATGGACGACGGAGTCGCCATTTCATGTCCCTCTCCCGCAATAGACCAGACCACTCAGTCCACGCCAACCATTGAGATTTCTCATCGCATAGATACAACTGGCAAACGCACGTTTCTACTCCCAGTGTGGCGTTATGATACTGAAACGGCGCTGTGCACAAATACAAAAGAGCCAGAAACCGCATTACAAACAACTGCTGCAACAACAGCGACAACAACCATTCGACTGCCGTGGTTACTGCATGTTCGGTTGGAAACTACGGCGCTCAATGAGCGGATAGCAGAGCTTGGTAGTCGATTTGCACCTTTGCTTCGACTATGGTTCTCAATCGGAACTGCCGTGATCGCCATCATTGCACTCATTGCAATCGCTGCCATGTTGATCATGGCGCTCATCTTCATTGTAAATATAATCCTATCGCAATCGCAATCGCAATCATCATCACAATCATCATCATCATCATCGCAGTCACAGTCTAGATCTCAGATTCTTGCTGGCACGAGACGGCTCTGGCCGCTGCTCGCCGATGCCAGTGTTCACACTATAGGCCCTGTTCCTGGTCTACCCATCGCTAAACACAACCAGCCGTTTGTTCTACTTGTGCGTTGCCATTCAAGTTCTACTTGATGCGTTTGCAGAGTGGCTACCAAATCTTACTGACGACTGGTGTTTTGTGGATATGCTGTATATCAGATTCCAGGATGGAATCTTGATATTACTGGATTTACCTATTTTGCAGCTACTTTGGCACTTTCGACTCTGTTGCACGAACTCGGCCATGCTCTCTGTGCTGCATGGTAAGCCATGTGTTATCCATGAGCCCCACAGATCCTTGTTTGAGGTGGACAAGGACACTCGCTTGTTACTCCAGACATATGCTAGTTTGACTGATTTGCTGAAACAATACATCAGCCACCATGTACCATTAAACAGATGCGGCGTTTTTGTCGTTGTAACATGGCCTGGTGCCGCAGTTGTGCTTGACAGCATAGCACTCGCTCGTAAAACCGCCTTGGAGCGTATTCAAATCGCATCGGCTGGTATATGGCACAATCTCACGCTTGCATTCACATCGTTTGCTCTACTGCGCATGCTTCCTTTGCTGCTGCTACCAGCATATATCAATTCTGCTTCGCACAAATCTGTCGGGCCTGTAGCAGACGGCGTGTCAGTTGTTCGTGTTCGTGATGCGTCCAGCACTATTATTGCCCGATTTCTTAAACCAGGCGATCGCATTGTGGAGATGAATGGACGACCCGTAGTCGGTGGAGCTGCTGGATGGCGCATGCTGCTACGGAATGTTGCTATGCATGAATCTCCCGCTACCTATGCATCAATGGGCCGATGTATTCCTTCTGTAGAGATTCCACAAGGTATGTATGTAGATTCCAACCATTTTGTGTATCACTCTGACTCTCTCGCTCCCAAACATGCGCCATTGTATCTTTTGAAAGCAAGATACTGAAGGCTTTGTATCGAATCTATTGCAGATGCGTCGTGTTGCTCGATTGACGCAATATCTGGTAGCAGCCCAAACTTGAATGCAATGCCGTGTCTCTGGAACATCGAGGCCTTGATGCATGATGGAATGCTTCCAGCGGTACGTCATGCGATCAGATTCATGGCATTCGCATGTTGTAAGGCGTATCTGTGATGACGGCTGATCCAGTATGATTCTACTATTTTATCTGCACAGAAATGCATGGCGCTCACGGGATCGTATTTCAACCACAATGCATGCCGAGCAGCAACAGACTGTCCTGCAGAGCACACATGCATGGCTCCAAAGATGTCATGCCCACAAAGCCGCATTATCCATCTGTCTATTGTCCAACAGCGCACGCCGATTCAAGCACCACCGCAGAAAATCATTTATGTTGGCAACCCAAACGATCTCGAAACCCAACTGTTGATCTCAGAACACATTCCAAGGATATCGATTGCACCCGTAGCTTTCCCAGTGATTCTAGAGACGTTTATAAGATACCTCATATCGTTGAATGTGGGGCTTGCTTTGCTGAATGCTGTGCCAGCCTTTTCATTTGATGGGTATTTTGTGCTGAGCGACTTGGTTTTGATGCTGGGGTCTGTTCCTAGTGTCAGGAGACGGGTCCGCACCGAGACGCTGGTGTATGCAAAGCAGTGTGTGGTTTGGATATCTATGGCTGCTGTGTGTGTGTTTGGTGTTGGTGTTGGAAGCATCACGCTTTTCCCTCCTATTGGTGCTGGTGCGGACACCGAAATAAAGTGAGGGATTGGATAAATGGAGAAGAGAAGGAAATGAGGCAGCCGCTTTGCAGGGTTATGGATGAATGGGTTGATTTGCAAGAAGGACAGTGGATGTGTGTTGCTGAGCGACACAGTTGGGTTGGGTTCGGCTGTTTATTGCCGAGAGAATGAGGATACAAGTTGTGAGAGGGAATTGAGGAAATGAGGAAACGAGGAAGGGATGGCGTGGTGTCGGCTATGTGTACCGTGCACAGCAGTGCACCACGTTGGTGCCACGTTGGTGCCACAAAGATGCTACAGTGATACATTGTGCCAACACACCTTCCTTCCCTCCCTCCCGACTTGCCACTGCATCCGCATTGGCTTGTGCCACTGGCTCTCGCAGTCGGGCTCAAGGTGGGGGTGTGCAGCGTCGTGCAAGGCCCACATGGGTCGGGGCCCTCACGACGCACGAGACACCACGCAAGCAGAAACCATCGGAATTGCGAGTTGGTTTCCGACGTTGTTTCTTGTTCTTCGGTTGCATCGGCTCCGTCGGTTGCTGTCGGTTCTCGGCTGCTGCGAGCCGGCGCGGTGTCTGTCCACGAGAGCAATAAAGGCATTCCCCGGCCGGCACAACATCCAACTCGCTCGCTCACTCACTCACTCTCACTCACTCACTCACTCACTCTCCGTTGCCTCTCTTGTAGTCTGCCATCCGGTTGCTTGGTGCTCGTCTTTCATCCTTGTTCTCATCCGTCGCTGGTTGTGCACCAACAACGATAACACAACTCCAACACAACAAGCCACCACTATCACTATCATCACCTGCACCTGCGCCAGCACCACTGGCAGTAGCATCCACCCTCCACTCTCCCTCCTCATTCAGTCCAGTCCAGTCCAGAACCAACGCCAACGATGACGATGCTGCCGCTGTTCACAAAGGCGCGGCGCAGACTCGGCCGCCCAATAACCAGCGTGCTGCTTGCAGGCGGCTTGTTGCTGCTTGCGCTGTGGAAACTCAGCCTGATCCAGCGTGCGCCTCCGGCAACAGACACCGACGCCGACGCCGACACCACAGCCGCAAGCCACTTTGGCCTGCACCGCGGCCATCGTCCACAGACCAATCAGAACACTCCCTTCATGCACGATGCCTTGTTCCTCCGCTTTCTCGATGACGCAGATCCTCTCGTCGTCCCTGCCGTGCGCTTGCCGGCTGCAGATATGGATGCCTCGGACGAGATCAAGTTCGCCAGACCGCCAGTTCGCACTCTCAAGCATCCTCGGCCAATTACTTCTTCCGACTCTGTGGAAACCACGAGGATCCTGGTGGCTCGCGGCTTGCCCGACGACCAGCAGAACACCGCCGTTTCAAGCAAGAATGATGACAGCGGCCAGCTATACTTGAACAACCACAATACAGACGCAGATCTGCCCTTCCCCCGTCTTTGCCACCAGCCATCCAGAAACACCAGTCCCTGCCATCCTCTGATCCATCAGATCCATCTTCGCCAGATCATGCCCTTGATGAGCAGTCGCTGCGATACCAGCAGCAAGTTGAATTCCGGCAGCTGCAGAGCAGCGAACGCAAACAACACTCAACCACATCATCTCCAACCGTGCCAGCATCAGATCCAGACTCTGACACAGACTCTGTCAGAACATCCCTCTCGTTTGTCCCACTTGGCTCTGAGCTTTCTGCGACCATTGAAGATTTCCATTTCAGATCTCCGGATCCAAACTATATCCGTCCCAAAACACCCTATTTCCATGAAATACACAACCTCCCGCATTTCGACTCTAGATACTTTTCCTACACAGTGCATCGTCGGCTACGCAGAAGTGGCGACTATTACCGTAAAGGTCTTTTGCCCATCTTCTCTGCTTGGTAAGCTGCCGCTGATAATATATGCATGCTTGATCCCCACTA
>JH393140.1:6243-19505 GCA_000235945.1 Homolaphlyctis polyrhiza JEL 142
ACCACAGAGAGAGAGAGAGAGAGAGAGAGAGAAAGACAAAGGATCAGGCATAACAATCAGCGAAGCTGCCTTTTGTACCAAAGCACAGAGCCGCATGAATAGATGATACGAAACAAGAAGCGATATACTTACATACTCCATCGTATCAAGTGTCACAGAGTGAAACATCAGATGCAAGGCCCTGATAATTGCATCACGATCACTGCCATTGTGATCCAGATACTGCTGAAACTCTCTCACAATGGCGCCAACAATCGGCAATTTGGGTGCTATAATAGCGATCCACCGCACAACTTCAAACATCTCTTTCGACATGTGTTGCAAAGCGTATCCAACAAGATCGATCACGGGACCGGGATAGTCAGTTTGCACAACCAGCATCTCAATCAAACTTGGCACAATGTGGTATGGATTCTATATATAGATACAAATGCATCGAGTTATTGCATTGTTGTGTAATGGGTATTGATGTGTGTTTGGTTTTTCCACGCAAATAGGATCTGTCAGCGATACAAATATCACAGGATATACACAGATCATCATTCCTGCATCAATAGTGTCGATCGATATACAAAAAAAGGGGACTCTGTACAAGGCAACAACAAACCTCGTCCAGTTGACAAATCGATAAAACAAGTCGAAGGGCAACCATGACAACTTGGATCCACAAGACGCCGTCAAAGAGCTCTGCAAGAGACGCAGAGCGCTGCAGCTCGTTGATGATAAAAGCAAAGTAGAACAGAGCAATCTCGTCGATTCGCATCGGATGCAATTCTCGAGCTGTTTTGATCAAGACAGTTTCAGCATGAATTCGAATGAAAAACATGTGCTGTTCGATAATGCGTAGGATCTGTGTGGCATGATGAGGGTGAGGTTTGAGTTGCGGAATGAGTTTAAGCAGCGTTTCGTGAGAGGCAAAGGCGAGCGATATGGCCGGGTCGCTATGAGGCACGTCGGGTGCAAGCCAAGGCGAGAACCTATCGACTGATATGTTTGGAGTGTTTCGCGTTGGTGTTGTTGCGCCTGCTGCTGGTGTTGGTGAACTGATAAAGGATCGAAACATGTATGTCCATGACGTAGTTAATCTAGAAACATACTCAAGATTCTGTGATACGCGTGCAGGTTGTGGTGATTCGACGCCAGAGAGAATCAACTAGATCGTCAAGCAAACGATTATTCCGTTGTACAGCAGACACCAAGAGTCAGTCGGGCCATTCAGCTCATCAGTCACTCGGATATTGTTGTCAAGTATACTCTGGTTATGAAGAAAAGTCTTTGGGTAATGTGCTTACGCGAAACAGCAGTGGTTGCTGGAGAAAGACTTGTGGTCCAAAATCAAGACAGATGATATCAAACAGCTTCTTTTCCAGAGCGCTATCAGCAAGAGGAGCCTGTAACAACACGGTCAATCTGTCCATAGTTTCTTGATCGAATGGACTCAGGTGCACTGTTTCGAACATCCGTACAGCGTTTGGCAGGAACGGAAGCTGTCTAATATGTGGATATGCAGTTGAACGTGCTGAATAGTTGCATGAATAGCATTTTGACAGGATTAGGATTGGAGTGACGAGAGCAATCCAACTATTGCTGCGATTCAGATGCTAACCTGGTTGGTCTGTTGCAGGCAGATGCATTTGTCTGGCTGGGCTTAATGTTGTTCGCGCGTAAGTTGTTGCAGCCGTGCGATTTGGCGAAGCAGTGATTGAACTGAATGTTGGAGCTGCAGTGTTGTTGCGATACGGACTGGTATGCGCATGGGTTTGATGCGATGGAGCTGAAGCTGCACCTTGTGCTGCTGCTGTATTTGAGTGTTTCATTACTGGAGTTGGCAGTGAATTAAACATGGTTTGGGGGCGAGAAGTCTGGGTAGATGAAGGACCGTCGCGCAACTGCGTCAAGAAAGACTTGCTTGCAGACGCTATTTCATTATCCTGTGTGGCTGCAAGTCGTCGCAAGATGGTTATAATGCCTGATTGCAGCATGCGCTCGTGTGCAGCTGGTCGCTATAGAATTGAAAGATGTCAGCGAGTCAGCATCGTAGCTGGTGGATGAGCTGGACGGAGATGGCTCAGATGGCTGAGAATGTACCGTTGCGATATGCGACAGGATCCGCAAGATGGATGTGATCTGATGAGCGTGCGATTCATCAGCCAGCAGATCAATCAGGCGCATGATCATCGAACTCTCGCGCGCCAGTTCGCCTTGATATTTGTCAGATTGCAGCAGTTTAATGTTGTGGATGAAGCGAGGGATAATGAGAAGAGAGCACCAAGATACCATACCCGCAGTCAATAGACCCGTCCGAAGCTTGAACTGTGAAATAGGAACAAGAAGAAGTTGAAGTTTGAAGCATCAGATTTGGAGTTCTTGAGTTCACAACAATCTCAGCAAGTTGCAGACTGACCGAGATCGTGTCGATTGCACGAGATCTGATCTCGGCAAGCGGATGTTCTGTTGTCGCGGCCAGACACCGCAGCAACCAACACACAGCACAGGCAGCGACAGCAGAGCGCAGATGCCATGCGTTCATCAGCCATTGAACTAACAGCAAGAACAAACAGCGACAGCTCTGTTTGTTTGCGCACCCAGCTTGGCCTGCAGCCCGGCATCCATGTTGCTCTGCGCTGCACAAAGAACCGCTCTTTGTTGGTTCGTTTGTTGGTTGTTGCTTTCCACATCCACAATCGAAATCTTGTTGTTCAAGTCCGAACTTGCATCCTGGGGACTCTCCAGGTTGGATTTGTGACTGCAAGCTTGTGGCAACAAGCTCAACTACAAACAGAACACAGAACACAGAACACACAGAAGCAGCAGGATGGACAAGACCAGCCAGCTGAGCCGTATCGAGCTATCGAGTGAAATCCACATGCTCTGTAGCTCATACGCTCTTTCAACAGGCAAGTATGTTGCTGTCTGTGCGGCTGATGATCCTGGACCCATACACATACACACATGCACACATCCATACCCTTGCTTTGCTTTGCTTTGCTTTGCTTTGTGAGACAGCGGCAGAGACGGACAGAGAGATCGAAAAGCAACATGACTGATGCAGTGAGATGGCTGTGATGCATCAACAGAAAGCGAGGAAGTTGCACTTGTACTGCTGGGCACATACGGCACACAGGGACAGAATGAGGATGAACAGAAGAAGGATGCAGGAGATCTCCTGGATTCAGCTGCAGATAAAGTCGCAGTTGTGCAATCGTGCGTATTTGTTGTGCGGCACGACAAGCGACGTGATCGTGTTGAGATCAGCAGCAGCGAACTGAGCCGTGCACTGGGCGAGGCTGAGGCTGCGGGACTGCGGGTCGTGGGTTGGTGCCACTCCCACCCGCACATCACTGTCCATCCATCGCACGTTGATCTCGCTACCCAGCACTCGCTCCAGGCACTCGATCCTCGCTTCTTTGGCATCATCTATGCTGCTTTCCTCTCCCCTTCAAATACTACTTCCCGCTTGCAGGTTACCGCTTTCCAGGCTGCTAGATCCAGCTCTTCGGGCTCTCTTGTGTATGTCTTGCTCATCGACCATCAATCATCAATCACATGCTATCTGCTATTTCTTGCTGTCTTTATGCTGGTGCTCCGTATCTCAATCTATGATGTCGCTGACTGTTTGCTTTTCAGAGAGGTCCGTGTTCCCTTGTCGATCAGGCCATCACATAATCTCGGTCTTCTTTCAGCAAATAGATTCAACAAGCTTATCCAGATCCCTATGCGACTATACGAAGAAGTAGCGGCCCAAGAATCACCAACCACATCATCATCATCATCATCATCACATCAGGCATCCAACGAAGCACTGCAGCCGATTGATACTATTCTGCGTGTCAATGCCATCTCACAAAAAGTCGTGCTTTTGCAGGACAAATTCATCGTTCCACTTCTCGAGCTTTTCACACAGCGCTCCTCCACTTCGTCTTCCTCTCTGCATCCTTCATGTTGAAAAACAAAAGGAAAAAACAATAATACATAGATACCTAGCAATCTGATATTACCAAACAAACAAACAAACAAACAAACAACGTACTGCAGTTTGAGTCTAAAATGCAAAGTACATGCTGCCGTTTCTGTATACAATCATTTGGTCCTCAAGCTTTGCTCCCCCGGTAAAGCCGTCACAAAATAGCATCCGCGTTAGATAAGCTGTGGATCTTGAATGCAGTCTTTTCCCATAACAACAACAAGAGCATTCACAAAACGATTCAATCGAGAAAGAAGTGACGAGGAGCAAGTGATGGCGCGCAAGTTTGCCAGTGATACCGCTCTTACCTCTGCCAGTGATGCCATGACGCTCTCCTCGCGATCTGGTGGAAATCTGAGTCCCATCATGATATCCAAGAGCGAAACTCCACCTTCACTCTGACGAACAATTGCTGTAATCATGATACCCAAAGAAGCACTGTCCAACATCGAGGCTGCGGCTGCGGGAGTAGTCTTTTGTGGCGTTGTTTTGTGACTCTGTCTATCGAGCACAAGATATGCATTTGAATGCGTTGCAAGATGAAAGTTGTCTGGGATCTGTGGCAGTGGCAGTGGCTGTGGCGGCAGTAGCAGTAGTGGTTCTAAGCTTGGTGTGTAGGATGGCCGGATTGCCGATCTTGATGCTGATGCTGATGGATCTGCTGCTGTGAGTGCTTTTGATTGGAGAAGTTGCAGATCCAGCAGCAGTTCCATCATGGGATCTGTTATGACTTGAACACTTTTATCATCAGCCATTGTGGTTGTATTGTCATGAGAGCGACACAATCGTGTGTTTGGTTGTGAGTGAGAGTCAGTGCATGAGTGCTATTGGACATGACCTGTACAGGACTGGGAGGCATGGCTCAAGAGTAACTCGAGCGAGTATCAATAGCCTCACCTTTGACACTTGAGAACGCCGTAGTTTCCAACAATACAAAGAATCTGGACACAGGCACCAACAGAGATCGAGGCTGATACTGGTTGTGTTTTGGTGAGCCATTGATTGATAGCGCATGTTACAAGTGCGGTACCGTCGTCTGAGCAATGCCAACTTGTCAGTTTATCTTTACATATATATATATCTGGTTGTCATGGATTGATATTTGGCTGGGACGCACTTTGTGTATGCGTAAATGCCATCATGTCCGAAACTCACCAATGACGAGGGTTGACCCAGCTATCTGGACAACGATGCCAACAAGACGGCACGCACTCTGCCCTCTAGCATTTATCGATGCTGAAATATCTTTTGCAAAGCATGGCTTGTAAACAGGCGCTGTCTGTCTCTTTGACGGCTGCGGTTGCGACGACGTAGCCATTAACCAGAGAGAGTGTGTGTGTGGGTTGGTTGGCTGTTTTCTGTGCGATCGTTTGTGGAAACTCGTGTCGTTTCGATTTGCAATCTATTGGAAGGCGATTGTACCATGGCAACAGATGCAGCATCAAGGGCTTGATCACTTGATTTTGATGGGCCTCTGAATAGAGTTATAAAACGAGGCACCAGAGTTATTGGATCTCAATACATCCATCCGTCGCTACCAGCTCTGTCGATGCACGGCGAATGGCTGCTCTACTTGTCCTGTTTGACGGGAGAGGAGAAAGCGGATGAAGAGAGTTTCCCTGTCTCAGATTGGTGCAACATTGGGTCAGAACAGACTCTGAAGCGACAATGGTCGTGCCAGGCACAGTTCTCGACCCTCTCTCCGAGCGTGCCGTCGTCAGCTTCAAAACAGTCGTCGCTCAGCCTCGCTCCGTGGATGTGTCGAGCCCCAACAGTCCAGCAAGAGTCGACGGAATGGCTGATGCAGCGGTGGAGCAGCAGCATGAACCTCGAGCATTTGATTCTGTTACGCTGCAATCGCCCAGTGTGCCAACGCTGTCGCTGATTCTCGAACAGGCTTTGATCGAGAGCTGGCCGCACGGCATTGAACCATTGGATCGCCAAGCCATTCCAGAGGGCAAACCGCATGTATTTCGGCTCAAAGGTTGTGCCAGCGATTGGGCAGCTCGCAGGACGCCGCAGTCACAATCGCAGCAACAATCGCAGCCACAAACAACTGCAAAACAGCCATGTTCAGAGGACACGACAAAGCTCGGGGACGAAGCATCGTTCTCGCTGATTGTTCTTGCAATCCTAAGGCGCTTCAGCATCAACGGATGGGCTCTCGTACAGGTCCATCCCGAGTGGCATGCAGTAGGCGCCGACTTGATCTTTGAGCTTGCACCGCACAATCCATCGCCCATCTTTGGTCTATCATTATCGCGGCGTGGTGCCATCTCAATGCTACACACGGGCAATGGCATTATGGACGACGATATTCTTGCTGCAATCCAGTTTGCAATCGTAACCACATGGCCAACAGCGTCAAGCAGTGTTATCCAAGGAAACCTGTCGACGACAATCCTTGTTGATGATGCGCCGTGGGATTTTGTCGAGGAAACATCAACCGATAGCCACACGAGCACCAACAAAGCCGTTGAAGGCAGAATGCTGCTGTTCAATCTTCTTGAAGCGATTCAAGATCAAGGCTTTGAGCTCTATGGACCCAGTCGCTCGTTTAGGTATCTGCAATTCCATGACGATAGACGAAAGGAGCCCACAGTACATATTGGATATGACACCTTATACTTTCAACGGAGCGTACACTTGCTGGGCGATGAGGATACCCTTTTTGTGCAAGATCTTATCAATAGCAACAACAGTGAGCTTGGCCTTAACATGAGCAGTAGTGATAGCAGCAGGGCTAGAAGCAGAACCATTACCAGTCGGGCAAATTCCGAGGACGAGCCGCCAACGTACGAGGAAACGATTCTCGAAACCAACTCTGGCAGGCTTGGTATCTCACTGTTCGAAACACCGCGAGTCTCGGGGCCTTACATAATCATCGCATTCGACGGATCCAATCTGATCCGTGTGATTTCAGGATCTGAATGGCTTCCTGCAGCGCTTCAAGCTGTGATTCAACGATTTTGGGAGCCAGGAATATGGCGAACATCGGCATATCAATCCTCGGCGAGCAACTCTGTGATGCACCAGTTCAAATGTTACGGGACACCGTGGCGACTCCTCAAGACAGGGTACTTTGTCGAAAGAAGCAAGGTTGAGCAGCAACGAGTGGATTCCAGCAAGCTTATTTTAGAGCTGCACATGGCCATGCTGGTGCATGGGTTTAGATTTGTTGCCATGCCGTGGGCATGCGAGTTTCCAGATCTAGCAGCTTCGCAGCAAGACACGCGGACAATGATCTTTGAGCCACGAGAAGCGACTGCCGATGGTCGATTCACAATGTTTGCGGTCCTATTCACGGAGCTGCCGATCCGGTCAGCGACACCCGAACATGGAAGATACGAAGCACGCACGGTATTCAGCGCCGACACAAAGGGGCATGTACAGAACAAGGTGCGCAAAGCAGTTGATCTTGCACTCACAGCATCGCACGAATGGAGCAGCAAACTTCATCCAAAAACAAATCCTTTTGGACTGTATAATGTCAGTCCAGGGTACTATGTCAGCCGCGAAGTGTTTCAAAAGAATCTTGTTGGACTCTGCTTTGAGCGAGGATATGAGTTTTATGGCAAGACGCTGGTGACGAGCGTTGATTGTGGAGACGGGATGAGTGAGATGCTGTTGTTTTGTGCGATTGCATGAAGAATTAAAAGAGAAGACTGTATTGCTTGAGAGATATTGTGTGGGTTGATATCGCAGCATTGGAATTGGAGAAGCAGTTGTGAATGGGATTGTGACCTGAGGACTTTTATCTGGTTTTTACCCGAAACGCGAGAATTGTGGCGGACAACACAACAGAATTCAATACAGCAACGAAACAGCAGCGAAACAGCAGCGACAGAGCAGCGAAACAGCAGTGCACCGATGGAACCGATAATGAGCGACGACATCGTGATGGCGAGTCAGGAGCAGGATCAGGATCATGATCATGATCGGCACCAGGAACAAAGCCAGGAACAAGGCAAAGAACAAGGCAAAGAACAAGGCGGGATGGGCGAAGGGATATTGAGCAGTGTGAACAGCCAGGATATTGAGAATGGACGGGAACAAGAGCAACAAGAGCAACATGAGCAACAAGAGCAGCCAGTGGATCACAGAGATCACAGAGAGAACGAGGAACCAGAGGAACCAGAGGAGCAAATGGAGCAAGTGGAGGCAGTGGATGGATTGCTTGGATTAGTGAAACGGACGCTCGCAGCAGCGCGACAGCGACAGACTGCGGCCGTGGCGAAAGCAGCGAGCAGCGCAGAGCGTGCACAGCGCATGCGTGAGCGCATAGCAGCCCTCAGTGCACAGCTGGTGCTACTGGACCGCAGCGCGGTCGATGCTGCTGCTGCTGCGGCTGCTGCCACTGCAGAACTTGCGCTGTGTTCTCGCTTAATGCGCTCGGTCGCTTCTTCCTCTGCTTCGTCCTCTGCATCGTCGATCATCATCACAAACAACAACAACACAATCTCAAACACTGTGGATCATCAGCAGCATCAGCAGCATCAGCATCGTGGTCGTGGTCGTGATCGTGATCGTGATCCTGATCTCGACTTTGACCTCGATCTCGACTTTGATGAAGATGACATCGAGGATATAAGCTACCACAATGGCAATCACAGTCACAGTCACAGTCACAGCATCCATCAAGACGACTCTCTTCTTCAGAAATCTCACATATCCACAGCCGCTTCCACTGATGATCTACGCAGTCATTTGATTTCCCGCAATTCTTCACTGTTTGCTGCGTCCGCAGGTCAAGCGCTAATATCTGCTGCGCATCAGCACAGCAATGGCAATCACACTACAGTCGACTATGATGATATCCACTCAACCATCAGAGATAGCCACACAATCGATCAAAGCTTTGCACTCGCTCGCAATAACAGTGCTAGCGATACTGTCGCACTAACAACAGACGCAGACTTCTCAAAACCATCTGCTCCTGCCCTCCAGATCCAAATCGACAATCGAGCCGCTGCTCTATCGTCAGATCCCTTGGCCGCTCGTCCTGCTCGTGCTGTTATCGCAATCACAACCCCACCTTCAAACGTTCGATCCTCCCCTTATCCTGCTGGCCTCAACGATGATTACTACGATGACGATGCTGACGATAATGCCGATGCCGAAGCCTACGTTGATGTCGATCTGGACGGCACAGAGCAGAGCGTTGAAGGAAATACCGAGCCAGTGTCCAAAAAGCGCAAATCTCGTGGTCGCAAAAGACCCAGAGAGCCCCAGCCTGAGAAGCGTGCAACTCGTAGCACTCGCAATGTGCGTGATGCTCGCGACAAAAAACAGAATCCTCGTGACCAGCGCAACCAATCCCATCAGCGCAATCTCAGTCCAAAACGCCCCAAGCAAGATGCTCCTATTCAACGCACTCAGGTACAACATCATATTCCACCGGTTGAAACTGCCAAGGCAGTGTCTGACCATGCTGCTCGGCCTCTTGCCGTCGCTGGCGCCGTCGTTCATCCTGACCGCCTACGATTTGTCGAAATGGCGGAAAGATCTGATCCACCACGCCAGCGTGACGACCGCATTGATCGCAGGGATGATCGCAGAGACGATCGCAGAGATGACCGCAGAGACGACCGCAGAGACGACCGCAGAGATGACCGCAGAGACGATCGCAGAGACGACCGCAGAGATGATCGCAGAGATGATCGCAGGGATGATCGCAGGGATGACCACTACCGCAATTCATCTGTCGCTGAGCATGTTCGTGCACCCTCGCCTGTACCCAGGTATGCAGCTCCCAGCAGCGCAGATAATGACAAAAAACCAATCTGCGTCCAATGGAACACCCACAAGGTAAACAGCATCTATATGGCCATGTCTCAATCTACCTGGCATCTGCTCCTGCCAGAGTCACCATTCCATGCTTTCCTATTACGCCATATGATAAACACGGCTTTGCTGACATCGTCTTTCACAATCATCAGTGCACTGGAACATGCTCGCGTTCCCATCGCTGTCTGCGCTGCATGAGCCCCGATCATCGATTCCCCCAGTGTCCAGGAATCACAGCAGACCAGCGCAATGCCTGCTACGCTTTCAATAGCTCAGTCGATCAATCATGCAAACTGGCTCACTGTCCTCGATCGCATATCTGCATGGCTTGCGGCATCCCTGACCACAACTCGTTTTCCTGCCCTGAACCCAATCGAAATGCTGCTTCTGCATAACACCATGTCGTTGCCCTGGATCAGATGTCTTGGTGAGTATGTCTGGAGGACTGCTTTTTGCAGTAACCTTGTCTCGTTTGGCACCCCACACACTCTCTCTCAGAATACACTACAATCACATCTTCCACAAAAACAAAAGCAGCAACGAGTGATGTCTCCTAGTCATTAATACGTTTTTTTAAAAAGTAATAAAGGAAGAGAGAGAGAGAGAGAGAGACAGACAGGGAGTCGGTGGTTGTCGCATTCGTGTCCAAGGAGAGTGATCTCCGTAATATTCAAACTGATATGGAAAGGAAAGCGAGTACTTTGAGTAGAAAACTGTTAAAAGAGTCAAACGGGATCGATCTTGTGCAATCACGATCATGATAATAATGGATGAGAGTGATGATGATGATGATGATGATGGCGATGACGAGGATACCGCCTATCCAAAAATGTTGGACCACAAGGTTGACAAGCCAGCGCGAGCGCGATCAACAATAGATGTTGGAGAGTCAAGTGCTGGGCGAACATCAACATTGAACACTGGCTGTCCTTTGTCGTCCTCTGGTGCTCCATAATAGTCGATGACGTATCGAACCTGCTTGCCACATCGATCGATTGTCCAGTCGTGGCGATCGAAAGGCCGCTCAACCCTACACATTCCATATCATCACAGTTCGAATACAATCAGTCTCTGTACTATATCGTCGATACTGTTGTCGTCTATCAATTGTTCACACGCCAACTGACTAAAACATCAAGAACAAGAGCCAGAGCCAAAAAATAGTAGGACTAACCCTCGAAATGTTGTATAGAACCATGCCTTTGGACTCAGCTCATCAGGCCGTCCTTGGAACTTGACCAGCTTTCGATTCACACAATCGCAGTGATACTTGTTCTCCCATTTCAGAATCTCCTGCCAACACGCCTCATTCAAGAAATTGTGGATATCCACCATGCTTTCAATCGACTCTTCCGGCGCTTCCTTGCCCTTGCGCTTTAATGCGTTATAGAATTGCTGATTACAATGAGTTGGGTCAGATGAGAAAATGCATCGCTCTAGTCAGCATCGAGACTTGATATATTCTGCAGGCCGAGGCTATATATAGCAACCCCGATACAAAGTATCGCTGTAGTCGTTGGGCTTGCCTGTGGACTGGGATATTCCCATGTCTCGCCTGAATCGGATCGAGGGATGCCAGACTGCGTGCGCTCAGTTGGCAACGGAATCTTCTGGCCCGATGCCATCTGCTGCGCAAGCTCCGGCATCATGTTCAGTGGATTCAGTCGGTCACCAGCCGATCCGTTTGTGTCGCTGGATTTCTTGAACTTGCTGTGGTCGATTGGGCAAGAGGATGCGTGTGATGGGCTTTGGGCTCCTGCTTCTGCTGCCTTTGCCGCGAATCCTGCTAGTCCTGTTAATCCTGCTGCCGATGATGCTGACGATGCTGCTGCTGTTTCCGGATGGCCGACTGGCTTTGTGGTAAACTTGCTGTGGTCAACAGGACACTTTGGGCTGTCGTCTGCCATGATCTTTTTTCGGTTTGGGGGGTTTTTGGGCAAGTTGTGGCAAGTGGAATGACTGGCAAACGCTTGACGGGATTAGCGACGCTGCCAATGAGATACCTCAATCAGTCTGGCTCGCTGCATTTCAAACCATTCGTTCATTCTACTCGATGCGAAAGCACATTCAAGCAATAACCAAACAGACCATATCGATTCAATCGCACTTCATTTTTCGTTCGATGAATAAGTTCAACCAGCAGGCAGATCATTGGTATACTTCCATCGCATCAACACGGATCTTACGATTCCAATGGTTGGCCCGGCAGACTGTGTTGCACAAGTGGCGTTTGAAATCCAAGTCCTGATTCGATCTGGTGGTGTTGCTGGGTATTGAACCTCGCGGCACCAATCGTCGCTGCATTGTTGGTTGTAAGATGCAACCTGTCTCCAGACCGATGCATCAAAGCCTGGCACGATGCAGCCATAATCGACATTGATGCACTGATCTGGGTCGCGACCGACAGCATTGGACGCTTGATATTCGCTGGCTGTTTCTTCACCAGTAGCATTGATCGGAAGCTGATGACTATGGGCAGTGTATATTGTCATCATTGTAATATGTCAGAATGTGTTGGTAACCAACTTCACAACAGACAAGATCAGCAATCAAAAGCACAACTTACAGGTTGATGACATCTGGTTGGTCCTCCTTTGTTGTTGTGTCGCTGAGTTTCGAATCGCTCATTGCCTTTTCTGTGGTTGCAAATGGAGCATATGTGTTGACTGCGACGTTGTCTGCTGTCGTTTGCACAATGTCGGTGCAAGGCTTTCGCCGCCGGCCTACAAACCTCAATTGAGTGCAATAGTGTTGGATTCCTTCTTATACCAACAGGGAAGGCAGATCTGAGATAGCATGCGATGCTTTGTTGTGATGCGAGTGTGTTGCTTCTGCAGCATCAACCAGACCAACTCACATCTGACTGAATGCAAGGCATTTACTTGTTCTCTGTCACTCAAGCCATCTATCTCGCTGTGTGTATGCTTCTCAGTGCATGCAATCTGTCCATGTCTGGATCTATGCAAACACTCTGGCAGACAGCAAGCCAGCAACAATGACAACACAACCATCTTGCAACTTGCAGATATCGAGCCATCCAGAGATATCCAGGGCATCTGGACAGATCTCGACTATTGTATGGCTTGTACTGCTATCAACAAGGAGATGCTGCTGATGCTGCTGATGGCATCTGATTGAATGAGATCTGATGCAAACACGAGCACAGAGTGAGACCAGAACACTTGCTTCCATGCCAAGCGACAGAGTGATCGATGGAACAGAGAGTTGGATGATTGATCAGTTGGTTGGCTGTTGCTCAATTCTGATATCTAGTGGTGTGTAAGCAGCAATATACTGGCTGCATCAAGCAGATGTGGAATGAAACCATTGCTGAGTTGGACACAGAGTTGTATCTGCTTCGCATTCTGGCAACTGTTGTTCAGCACACGACAGTGCACAGTGACATCACACACACACGATACTCATTCAACCATACCACATCTGGGTGCACAGTGAGGATCAATCCGAGTCTCTGTTTGTGCATTCACTGTGAGCTGTGCAATGCAAACCT
>JH393141.1:0-17815 GCA_000235945.1 Homolaphlyctis polyrhiza JEL 142
AGGAGGATGAGGAATAAGCTTGCAGCGTCCCGATTGGCATCCAATGCCGCAGAACTGGTCTGTAACACCGCAGAATCTAGATGCTCAAAGGTGTCAGCAATCTTGTGCCGACAATTGATATGATGACTGCATCATCAAACAGACCGACTTACCCAGTCGATGAGCAGCACTGGTTGTTGGGGCAGCGAGCATTGCCATGCTGGCGACCCACTGGGGAGCGGGAGGAGGAGGAGGAGGAGGGGGAAGAGGAGGGCCAGGAATCTTCTTGCAGGGGCCCGAGATGCAGTCAAGAGTGCAGAACTGGTCCGAAAGGCCGCAGAGCCTGATGCAGATACAAAGGGCAGCAGTCGCCGCACACGAGAGAGTCAGCCCTGTTCGTCAAAGCCCTCGCCGAGATCCCGCGCCGACTGAATGGAGGATGATCCTCTTGCTCGATGAGGGAGGACGAGAAAGCGAGAGGGATAATCAAACACAGGGATATACCATTTCATGCTTACCCAAGATGGCCCGAGCAGCACTGGCTGTTGGGGCAGACGCTGTTGTGAGCAGCAGGGCCGCAGCGTGAAACGAGGCCAGGAGCAACAGAGTACGCTGAGCTAGTTGCGCTGTAGTAGGCGACACCCTTTGGCGAGATGCAGCTGGTGGGAGCACCGCCGACATTCTTGCAGTCACCCCACTTGGCGATGAACACGGCGTTTGCGGTCGGCTTTGTATCCTCAGAAACAAAGAAGGAGCAGCCTGCAGTGCGATAGTCGACGCCCTTTGGCAGGAAGGCGCCGCCGCAAATAGACTTGGCATCGGCAGGATTGCCGGTGTATGAGATGGCGAGCTGGTACAGGAACATCTCATGGGTGAACTGGCCATAGCCCAGATCGAACTTGAGGTCATACACGTATCCAGACTTGAGGGTTGTAATGGTATTGGGATTTGGCTTCTGGCGGACCTGGAACTCGATGTCAACGGCTGCAAGCAGTCACAGACAGGATGGACCGCAGTAGTGTCAGCGAGGGATGGCGTTGCAGCAGAATCGATGGTTGCGGAAGAGAGGTTGTGGTTGTGTGTGACGGCATTGACGATGTTGGATGCTGTCGTGCCAATGGGTTTGTCTCGATTGGATCATGCGATCCGGGACCCAAAGCTTGGCCACACACACAACAGAGAGGGGAGAGGGAGAGAACGTGCACATGTGGGGATACGGGTGGTGCCTGAGCACTCGTGCGTGTGTGTGCGTGTGTGTTGTATGTCGAGAGGAGGCAGACTGAATCGATACAAGGAGCTTTCTAGCAACAGGAGTGTGGCAGCAGGGACTCACAGCTCTGAGCCGTGACATGTGTGGCCAGGGCCACGAGGGTGGCGGCAAGACCAGCAGCGGCAGTGCACAGCATTGCAAGTGTGAGTGAAGGTGAGTTTTGGCGGCACACGCAATGAATGTTGTTTGCAGCGACATTGCATTCCAAGTTGGTGTCCTGAGGATGCGCAGAGCTTTGTGTTGTTGAATATGCGGCAGCAACGAGCGGGAGAGAGATCGCAGTTATCGCAGATATCACACAGAACACAGAACACAGAACAGTGAACACAGAACAGAGATATCGCAGATATCATGATCAGCAGCAACAGCAGCAACAGCAACAGCAGCAACACAGAATCATGTTCAGTTGTGCGTGAGTTTACAGCACTGTGTCAGCGCATCTCTGGCTCACTCAACACACACCGCTCAGCTGCAACCAAAGCAACAGCAACAGCAGCCAGCAACGGTCGCTCAATAGCCGCCTGCGCCAATGCCTTTGATCACTTGTTCGCTGCAAGCTCATCTGGTTCATCCCACTGTGTCCAGGCATCACAGGCATCACAAGCATCACAAGCATCCGCATGGTCAGTGGCAGCGTGGCCGCAGTGGCTGCCATCTCTGGCCATGCTGCTACAGGCTGCTGTGTATGCCCGTGCCGACGACCCCCGTGCTGCAAACCTTGCTGCTGCTCTGCACCGCATCGCTCCTAATGGCATGGCAGAGTGCAGAGCAGAGATGGCAGCTGTGCTGTGGTTGTTGGTCCGACTCGCTGGTTCGGACAATATCACAACCACAACCACAAACAATGTCACAGATCCAGCCACAGATCCATCCACAACCAAAGATATCCGCCATCCATTCAAGCTGCGCATCCCTCCACCAAACTCCGATTCGGCCCGCTCGCATTCATTCGCTGGAACGTCTGGCCTGTCAATACAGGAATCTTGCTTTGGTCTGCCACTCGATATCAATCCATCACTCTTTGAACATCAGCACCAACCCAGATATCCATTGCACACCACCAGCCAAGTTTCGCTTCCCTTTATCGGTGATCAACAGACCCACAATCGCTTTGCTTCTCCAGCTCTGTCAGTGTTCCGCTTCCCTGAATCAGTTTCCGATATCAATGATAGCCATTCAATCAGACATCCTGCAGCCACGCCTGCATCAGCACAAGCCGAGCTATCTCTCAACAACTCTGATGACGACAGTGCATACTCGTCTCCAGAAGATGAGCCATCCAACTATGCATGTGCGGTTGACTGGAGTGCGATTCCTTCTCCATCAGTTACTGTATGTCTGTCTTTCTGTCACTCGCTTGCTCGCTTGCCTCGGTTGATCAGATCTGCTTCATATGTGCTGATTGCATATGTGCTGATTCCTTGGTTGGGTTGGGTTGGGTTGGGTTGGGTTGGGTTGGTTGACTCGCTCGCCGGCAGCCACGGATACTTTGCTGGGAGAGAATAGCATATCCAGGCCAAGCAATCGACAATCACAACAGATCTGCCTATGATCCGTTTTTAACCGACGCTGGCAATGATGTTTTGGATGCCGCACTTGCTGCATCGTTTCACCGTGGTCGCGGCAACACGTTCGATCCAGTCGATACTGAGATTGTGATTACTGAATCGCTTGCCATTGAGTGTGCGCTCAAGCGATTGTGGGTGTTCCATCTGCTCTGTTCGAATATGTTGCAGCAGAAACCCACATGCTTTTTAGGCATACTGCGATTGCATATGTGCGTTTACAGACACTATCAGCTGCTGCGCTCAAAAGGTAATCTGGTGCACTTAGTTTCAGAGACTCACTTGCTCTTGCTCACATTTTTGTACCGATTGATAGTATCATGCTAGATGTCGCAGAGTTGTCCACCCACTCACTCAGAATCAAACATATGGCTCGTGCCTTGCTCGCGAATCCCTTGTAAGTGGCTCTATGGCAGCCAATTCCTCTTGTAATGCCAGCGCATTCTTGACAAATCTGCTTAAAACGCCAACCATCTACAATAATCAGAAAGTATGGCTTGACAGGTGCTGCTCTTTCCAAGTGTTTCGACGATTTGGTTGGCGTTCTGCATGCATCTGTTGTTCAACTTGAGAAAGCCATGGCATTCGAAAGCCTTCATCTACTCGATGCTCATGCAAGCTTGTCTCGCATTAGCGCCTTGTTTTCATTGATAGCATCGCTCTTCAAGTGCAGCGCTCATCTGCCAATCTCCGACTGCTGCATTCCGAGCGGTGTACAGATTCTATCCCTTCTGTTTGATACAGCGTGCAGATATGATTCAAGCTGTTCTTTTCAACGAGTATCCGATATCGATCGAATCCCAATAGACTCGCCAACAACTGATGCGCTCATTCGAAACGTGCTGTTGTGGATGCTTAGACAAACAGCTGCACCGATGCAGTCTTGGGCAGCTTGTTGGCTTGGTCTCACATATCTTTGTTGGTCCAGCATTTATCCCAATCAAACACAAGGCGATCTCGAACAGATTGTCGTCGCGTCCAATCTTGCTGCATTTGATCCCTACTCAGAATTCTTCATCTCAGTACCAGACAACCACTCCGCACAGACACAGTCTTTCACCATTCTTTCCGCACAACTGCACGACAACGGACTGCGGGCTGCACCCTCTTTCATCACTTCAAACGATGCTACCATGATCTTTGAAGCAGGACAGGGTCTTGGTCTCCTTCGCACCTGCGCACAACATCACATGCTCCTTCGCTTTCCAATGCATTATGCTGCTACCCAATCCAGTCCACTCCTTGTCCTGCCCATGCTCGCATTTGAATCAAGAGATATTTACAAGGTCAAGGCATGCGCTGATCGATATACCAGTGCATATACTGAGTTTGCGGATGGTGAAATCCGTCGTGTGACCCAGCGTCGATCGATGCAACTTGACATACGACGACAGTCACAAGCACGACGTATTCAGGAGGTGATGAAACTAATCAATCTTTTAGTCAAAGAGAGATAGAGAGAGAGTTTGAATTTGTACTCGTTTGAAAGTAAATATATGCTGACGGGGTATTGGTTTTTTGATAGATTGAAGAGGCTGCCAAGCGTGAAGAGGCAGAGCGTAAAGCACAACAGTTGGATCTGGCTGATCGTCGCGCCAAGCTCCGCGAATCTATCGAGGTATTTACTTGCCATATTCCCCTGCAGTTTGACTCAGAGTTTAGCTATTCTTCTTGTCCCTGCTTCGCCATTGATTTGGGTTTTGGAAGCTGAATCTAGTCTAATTTATGCCCATTTTCGGTGGCGGTGGTCGTTTGCTCCTTGATAATGATGATGCCAATGATACTGCCAAACAAAAACAGGACTTTCTCGCGACAAGATTTGAAGAAAGAAGAGCTAAACAAGAACTTGAACGCATGGAAGAAGCCAAAGCGCTGCAGCGTGAGATGGCAGAGCGACTACGGTTTGAACAACTGCAAGCCAAAGAAGCTGAAACCATGATACATGAATTTGAGCAAAGAATGCGCCTGCTGCAGCTGGCCGAGGAGCGTATTGTTTGGCGACAGAATCGATTGGCTCTTGCGACAAAGCGGCAGGAAGCAATGCAGCGCGAATGGTCTAGTCAAGTGGCGATCCATGATAATAGCTCGGTTGTGCAGACAGCTGATGGTCCTATTGATGGTGATGATGGCCATGATGCGGCCTCGCTGGATATTGTGTCGGGTTCCCAATCGTCGAGTGAATCAGATGTGTTCACTGATGCATTGGAAACACCAGTGAAGCACGCTGATGACGACAGCGTTGATATTGTGATGCAAGGAGCTGAGCAGGATGCTGCCACTGTAGAGCAAGAGCGTGGCTCGAATCAAGTCTTGACTGGATCGGCATCTACCATGGACTCTGAACCATTTTTCGATGCACAAAGCCCAGACAGCAGCGACGAGTTTGCAGACGCGCTTGAACAGCCAGAGGCATCACCAACACAGCCAGCACAATGGATAACACTCAAAGAATCAAACGCGTTGCATATCGACCGTACTGATCTCACACCAAGCGACGATTCTCAAACCATGTCACATCTTGAAGCGACACAATCTGCAACTTTTTCGTCCATGGTATCGCAAGGGCAACAGAGAAATCCACTAGCTTCAAAGCTCTTTGGTCTTGTGGATTCTCAGACGATACCGCCTGATCGTGTTGATGAATCGCCAGCGATTGAACCAACCAATAACACAGACCATAGGGTCTCATTTGACGACTGTCCACTCGCAGTCACAATCCAATCGTCCCTCATTTACACCTGGCGTGTACAGTCGCGTCTGATCTCGCGCGCTGTTCTCACGATGCTATTCCATGATGGTCCATCCTACCCTGCGTCCATGCATCCACGCAGATCAATACGAGATCTTCGGTTCCATCTCAGATTGCTATCATCGGTCTTTTGTCTCCAAGATGGCCGACTCGCCATTGCATTCTGTCAAGCATTGTTTAATGATCCCCCCTCAGAACGTGCATTGACTGCTGGAGTTGCTATGAATGGCGCTTGCGCGGTATGGCCGCCTGGCATCTCTCGTCTCACCGCTGCCATGCGATCTGTTGATCTTGCTGCTATTTTGGGCTTCCCGCTCGACTCGGAGACACTCGATCAGTCGGCTGCCATTGATACTATGATTGAGTTCTCATTCAACCATGAGTCGCATGTTGTGATTGATCCGAGTGGTACGTGATATCGACAGCTTTTTGTATCTAGTCTATTGACTTGGGATTGGGGTATCACTCGTGTTGCTTTGTTCTATCGCTCATGGGTTTTCGTTTCTAACGGATCTACCATCATCTTTGTTTGTTTGTGTGTGTGTGTGTGTGTGTGTGTGTGTGTTGTGCAGCATCCAATGCCTTGTCGTTCTTGCAGCTGGTGTACAGGCCAACGGTTCCATTCAACACCATCATCACCAACAATGCCATTGCCAAGTTGCAGGATGTGTTTTCATGGCTTCTGCGGCTGCTGCAGGCTCAAGAATCGCTCGATCGCATCCCGCACAGCAGAGTTTGGCAGCAGCTTGGAGGCAGATCTCGCCGCAGCAACGATGCTGGCCAGTCTATGGCACAAAGTCGCATGGGCAACATGGCACAACTCAGCCGCAGCGACTGTGCCATGGCCATCAAACTGCTCCAGGCCACCAAAATGTTTGTCAAGGGTCTCTCATGGTATGCGTTTGATCTTGTTGTCAAGGCACACTGGAACGAGTTTGATGCTGCCATGGATCTTGTTGCCGAGCGAGCTCATGCTGCCACCGACTTACACCCAGCATCACAAGCATCGCAACCACAACAATCATCATTACCAAGCTTGCTTGATTGCGCTCCTGATAGCGACACAGCCATCACAGAAAAGGTCAATCGCATTCGCACACTTGCTGCATCAGTCACCAACCATCAGTCGCTCCACCAGGCTCTCCACACCACGATCCAACGCATTCACAGTCATCTCATGCTTGCACCTGAACACAAGCATTTGAAAACAATGCTTGATGCACTCGTCGGCATCGTTGTTCGGTTTTCAAGGTTTCTGCTCGGATTCACGACTACAGAGTCTTTGCCTGCCTTGACCGCGGCATTCCAGGTCAGATATCAGTTGCTTGTCGCGGCATTGATCGATCAGCAGGCTGGCGACGCGTTTGCTGGTGCTGGCACTGTTGGTGGCGAGGGACCGCCTGTTTCCATCAAGGATCTTTTGTTTGCTTTGGATCCCGCTCTGGTTGTGTGATCATACTACTGGAGCCCCACGTTGATTGATCGTGATGGATTGGTGCACTGGTGGCTGTTGGTTTGCTCATTAGAGCTCGGAGATTGTTGCATTTGGTGCGAATCGTGACTACGTTCCCAGCAACTTTGTCCCTCAATCTTCAAAAAGCCGGATTCTAGCCCCTTTTGACTGTATATATAATAAATGAGTGGGTTTCTTCTACCTATTCCCGGTTTCCTATTGCCCCATCTCTTTCTTTCTGCAGTTTTCATTTGCTTGCCGCCTGGGTTTTTGCCTCTTGACGAGCAGCATCTTGAAGCAAAGCGGTATCGATGTGGTTTGGAGGAAGCCGCACATATCGAACGACTGATCCGCGAATAAAGCAGTTCTTGACCGACATCTATCATAAAATAGATAGACAGAGATAGATATGGGTGTGTGTGTGTGTGTGTATGTTGTCTAGTTTTATGGTTTTGGTGTTCATATCAAGCAGCAAAGGTCAATGGAAGATTGTTGAAGTTGCGACAGCTTAATGCAGGCAAGCAGGCAAGCAAGCAAGCAAGCAGACGAAGCCATGGCATAACCATGTCCAATATTGCATGCATGTATGTATTTATGTATGTATATTTACCATGTGTGGGAACCGTTCAAGATCCTCAACCTTGATATCGTCGAGCTTGAAGTTGAGAAACTGGTCGACTGATACAAGTTTGCCGGCGATGCAGAGATCGTTCTTGAGCTCAATCACTACTTCCTGGCCAACCAGTGTTTTGAATACTGAGTAGAACAACTGTTGTGTGATGTCGGACGGGATGAACGAGGACAGGCACCAAGACGAGAGAGAGAGAGAGTGAGTGAGAGAGTGAGTGTGTGTCAGCTGAATCTTGTTGGGTTGAGCATTCTTCCTATTGCGGGTTTGGAAGGGCTGAAAGGGTCGAGGCATGCTGCACTGGACTGAACAGGACTGAACAGTAACAGGAGCATGACTTGCAATGCAAACGATAGACGCAAGAAGCGCAGCCGGAAGCAAGTGGCAGCTGCTCAGACCATTATTGATAAACTGAGGGTTTCCTATTGGTCAAGGAACTGAGTGTTTTGTGTGTTGAGTTTTGTTGAATGTAAAATCGAGTTTTTCCCTTTAAGAACAGCGGGACAAACACAGACGGAACGACGATCGAGACAGACGATTGATCCATCTCTCTGTGTTGCTGCTGCTGTTGCTGCTGCTGTTGCTGTTGAAGATGTTGATCATGACGCCGCGTAAGGCGCTGCTGTTTCTTGCGACGCTTGCGGTTGCGATGGGATCGACTGCGGCGCTTCTGTGGATGCTGCGTGTGCTGCCAATGCCCGGTGCCGCATTCCCCGTTCCGCTCTCCGCCTCATCCTCATCCTCAGCTTCAGCTTCGTCGCAGCATCAGGCGGAGCATCTTGGCGCAGCGAATGCGGCTGGTCACGATCAGGGCCAGACACAGCATCCACTCAGCAATCTGTTCGCTGCTCACCGCACCAGCGACATTCCGACAGCAGAGTCCCATCGGGTCGGCGATCTGCCATGGGCCGATGGCGAGGATCCCATCATAGACAGCTTTGCTGGCACCTTGGCCGTGCGGTATGGATCTATCTGTGTCTATCTGTGTCTATCTATCCATGTATCCATCTATCTGTGTATCCGTCAATACATTGTCCTATGAATGTGCACCGTAGTCTCACGAACTGACTCTCGCCGCCACATCGACAGCGATCTGGACACAGCCGATCTGCCTGCTGGGAACGCAAGCATCTTCTACTGGTTCTTCCCTGCACAGGAGCCGCTCGTTGAGTCGCCTCCGCTTCTGATCTGGTTGCAAGGCGGCCCGGGTTCAAGCTCGATGATTGGTCTGTTCAATGAAATGGGACCACTGCGGCTGACCAGTGACATGCGTCTGGCACGCAACCCATCCACATGGAACAGGAAATACGCGATGCTCTTCATCGACAGTCCTGTTGGCACTGGCTTCAGCTTTGTAGGCGATCCTTCAAAAGATCATGTCGCTGCGGGTGCTGAACAGCAGCCGCTGTCGCACTCGTGGCTGCACGACTCTAAGCCGCTGTCGCCTGCCCAGCAGGCTGCCGATGCACAGGCTGCTGCCTTTGGCAGAGATCCTGCTTGCCAACGCCATGCTGCCGCACCACGCGATGCAGCATCATCAGACGGATATGATTCGGAAGAACCCAAATACATGTCGGGATACGCCGCGAACCAGGCAGCAGTTGCGCTAGATCTGATCACATTCCTCGATCGCTTCTACCAAATCTATCCTGACCAACTCAACGCACCGCTGTATATCACTGGCGAAAGCTATGCAGGAAAGTACATCCCAATGCTGGCATTCCAGATCGACAAGACAAACACAAACCGCAACTCGGCCACTGCTCCACCCGCTATTCCACTCAAGGGCATCGCAATCGGAAACGGTCTCACAGATCCTATTACACAGGTCTCGTCTCACGCGCCTCTCGCTCTCGCCATGGGTCTTGTTTCTCGAACCCAGGCAGCAACCCTGCAAGATCTCACAGACGCTTCTGTGGGATACCTCTGTCGCGGCGACTTGCTCAACGCTCTGGCATCGCGTCTTAGAATGTACGATCTGTTCCAAACCTTCACGGGCTCCATCAACTGGTACGACATCCGCAAATCAGACACGCCCAACGATTGGTCACACATGAACGCCTTTCTCCGACTCCCCGCCACCAAATCCTCGCTGCATCTCTCGTCCCAAGCATGGTTTGGCAAATCGCCCATGGTCTACACCGCACTCGAGCTCGACATCATGAAAAGCGCTGCAGGCATCGTCGCCACTTTACTTGATCGCCACTACAAGGTGCTTCTCTACCAAGGCCAGTTTGATTTCCGCGATGGCATCATGTCCTCGTCGCAATGGATCGAATCCTTACAGTGGACTGGTAGTCAGGGATATCTTTCTGCTGATCGCTCCATCTGGCGCACGGTCTCGCGAGCTGGCGATAACCATGTCGGCGTCGTTGGTTATGTCACCTCGCATGAGAATCTTGTGCGTGTCGAGTTGTTGAACGCTGGTCATCTTTCTCCAATGGATCAGCCCATTGTCACGGCAGAGATGATTGACAAGTGGCTTATTGCTTGAAGCAGTTATTACTGCTCGTACTCTCTTTTTGTGCTTGTGCATACTGTGCAAGCAGGGAGGGGAGGGGGGGAAACTGGAAAGAAAGAGGAGGAGAATACATTTTTGTGCTTTTTGTTTTTTTGTCTTGTTAATTCAGATTACTATCTATGTTCACTTTTGAGTCAGGATTAGTATGTGGTTCGGCGGAAGAGGAGGGAGAAGAGACGGGTATCAATGTGTCAGTGTGCTTTGCATTTGGCGATCGGATGACGATACTGTTGGCTGTGTATTCAAAACAAGAGACGATACACCAAGCAAGCAATTAGTTTCGATTACACAGCTGTGTTAATCACCCTATAGAATCATCACAGTAAATATAGATACACACTCACACATTGGACAACAGTAAAGTCGCCGAGAAGACAGCGACCATTGCCATCAAGAAGAAAGCCGAGCCAGTGGCGCTGACCAGCCGACTCGATTTTAAAGCAAGCGCATCGAAGATCATATCGTCTATTTGAGCGAGGAGTGGAGTGATTGTACAAGAGTCTTAGATGCGGGTTGATTCTAGGGATGTCCTGACTGCCGATTTTGATTGACCAGGGTTTGACGCCTTTGAATGTCTGTGATCTGAGATGGATCATGCCAGGCGTGAGTCCGAGGCTGCGAGCAAGGTGAGCAACGCCTTCAAGGAGTTTGCAGCTTTCTGAAAGGATAATGTAATGCTGCTGTGTGCGAGGAAGATGTCCTGATCCATCAATCATTCCTGCGAGTAGTGCGCGACGGACTGTGAGGGACTCTGTCAGCAGCGAGAGCGGCAGGTGCTTGTCATCGAGCACGCCATAGTCGGCCAGCAGAGCAGCGAATGCATCGCCCATCTGAACGCGAGTCACTACAAAGCCGCCATTGATGATCCGAGCACGATCGTGCACAATGGTTGAGCGATCTGCGCCAAGCTCAGCTGCACACTGTTCGAGTGCCGACAGCATAGAACCACGATCACATTCTGGCCGCAAACGATTCGCAAGAATGATCTCAATGTGTGCAGACGCCTTGATGCCATTGGACAGCCAAACTCCCATGGACCATGCAGTCAACTCTGCCAGATGATCAGGGACATTACTGCCGCAACCCAAAACACGCTGCAGTCGAGACGCGAATGGATCGGCAGGCACTGGCCAATTGATCGCAGACGGTTGGAACATGCTGCAGACTCTTTTCGCCTCGCTGCCAAACATCTCAGCGAAATCAGCAGCACAAGAACAAAACTCCAATGGCGTCCAACCCTGATGGATCAACTGATCAACAAACAAAGTAGCATCTTCTTTCCTAGCAAAGTTTGATCGCAGCGTTGCTTCCCACGGTAGTTTTGAGACATTGCTGCTGCCTGGTTTGGTAGTCCAGCTGCGTACCAGCCAGTACTGACTACACTTTGGCTGGTATATTCTTGGTTTCTTGTTGATCTTGAGTGCGAGTAGATGGCCAGCTGTGCAAGTCCATACGATGCGACCGTCGTTGTTGCTGACGATTTGAAAGAGATCAGAGTAGCCACGGACGATAGATCCAGGTTGCACTGTGCGTGGTGTAGAGTCGTCGCCCATCAGGATATCGCCAGCTTGGATGCTGTCTGCTTGCTTGACAGATCCATCATACATGAGTAACGGCGTTTCTAAACCAAAGCCAGCGACGATATTGTTGTCGTTGTTGTTGTTGTTGCTGTTGTTGCTTGCTATCCGTCGGCCCATCTTACGTTTACTGGCGGTGGATTTTGCAGCATCAGTAGCGTTGAGCTTGCTGCTATCGTTGGTGCTGACTGAGGCGATCGAGCGAGCAGCAATCTGCCGAGTCATGACAGATGCTGCAAGATGGTGAATGCGATGAGTTATTCCAGTCGCTGTTGTGCTGGTTGGCTTTGGCAGCAGCATTGACAGAGAGCGATGCAGTGCTGTCATGGTAGCAAGATGACACAGCATCGGTGGCTGTGTAGAGAGCATGGCAGCTGGATGCCTCGCCAAGTCATCCAGACAGGGAAGGGAGGCGAGTGGGCAAGAGGAGTGAGAGTCAGAGTGAGCACAGCGACAACTCCGTCAACGATCTTGTTGACAAACCGCGAAACACCGAATTCCTCGTGCACTCATATCTCGGTCACTTGGCGCCATGGTCAGAGTGTCTAAAGAGATTTACAAGAACACGGCATGCTATTAGACAGCGTAGATCTCACTCAATACAGTGTATTGGTGCATGGGGAAGCAGGCAGAACAACTGTGCATTTTGTAGATATAATCTGTATCCAAAGAAAGCCGCGTTATAGTTGATGTGTGCGATGCACTTATTTTGGAGAGATGTGTACTCGCTGTAGGTGGATCGTGGGTCACTTAAGTAGTATTGATATAACATCTATCATTGATTGAAACATGATCCTCGTAACCAGCAAGCAACAGCATCAGTAGATTGTTGTTGGCAGTTGGATAGATGATGACTGTCTACGAGGACAATAGATCGACTTTGATGGAACGCAGTCGTAACGAGTCTATAACAAGGGCCAAGTAGGATGATTACATGAATAATTCATTCCAAGGATGCAAAAAAAGAGGGGGGGGGTGAAAGAAATAGAGCCTTATTTCAAGATAATATCAACTTCAACAAGTAATTAGGCGTAAACTCTGATGCGTTCAGCAACCTGTGGATTGAGTGCAGTGAGCTTATGGGCATCGCGACACAAGTCATCAAGCTTCAGAGTTTCCTGTTTGACTTCTTCGCCGTTTTTGTGAGTTTTTGGAGGAGGGATTGAGACGAGATCTTCTGATCCCAAGAGCTCGTCTACGCCACGGACAAACGGACGCGTATGCTCCATGACAATCTTGAGGGTTTCTTCACCAATGGAAGCAGCAAGAGAGCGTTCGTTGAAGAAGCCAGCCACACGAGATGGGAAACCAACAAAGCCAGATTGATCCTTTCCTGTGATGTAGCCAATAGGCGGGAACTCTACGGAAGGAGGGAGGAGGACAGGAAGCGAGAAGGGATCCGCGTTTGAGCCAGAGTCCGAATCAGTGCCGATAGTCGCGAATGGCTGTGACGAGGCTTTGATGGCGGGGAATAGTTCAGGAGGTTGAGATTGAGGATCTGATTGAGCGTTTTGGATTGATTCAAGATCTGATTGAGCATGACGATGGCCGGCAGGAGGCGGCAGACAAGCGCCATCCTGAATGCCGAGCAAGACGTTTCTCCAGACAAGAGGACCCACAGCGACGATGCCGACGGATGGATCGTATTTCGGCAGAGTGAAGGCAGGAGGAAGCGGACGTTTGCGTTCTTCTTGTGCCTTGACGAAGAAGAAGTTTCTGAGAGCGCCGAGCCACGAGTTATCGAAGCGAGCCTTCTCAGCAGCACGGGCCAAGTCCAAGTCACGCTGAATGGATTGGTCGCGCAGCGAAGCGTGAGCGGCCCACAGCGCATCGGCAGCGACAGCGCGAGCACGAGCAGCATGAGAAGGTTCGACGACGACGTAGTCGATGGCAGCAGCATCGAGCACGGGCTTCACATACTGGCGCACCCAGTAGCGTGCCCAGTGCGTGGGTTCGACGACAACGACGAGTCTCCGTGCGAGCGCATCGACAGCGAGAGGCTGCGTTCCTACTGCCAGCGCACGCTCACGCAGCTGCTTACGCTGTTGCTCCAGCTGGTGCTTGTCGTATGCGAGCGCAGTGCCAGCAACAGTCACAACGGCGCCAAACAGAAGCCATCCCCGCGACGGAAGCTTCAGCTTCATTCCAAACACTGACAGCGACGATGGCGATGGCGATGGCGCTGGCGATGACGCTGCTGACGATGGTTTCTGTCCTTGTGTCTCGCTCATGTTCTATCTCTTGTTCTGTCTGTTGTGTCTCTCGCTGCTGTTTGTTGTTGTTGTTGTTGTTGTTTCCAGATCTCGCTTGCAAACTTGAATTCCTGTGTCGCTCGTCTCGCTTTCCCGCAAACCCAATTTCAAGAATGGTGCGGGCTGCGTATGGAAACCTGGTATGTCACTCAACTCTCTGTCTCTCTCTCTCTGTCTCTCCCTGTCTCCCACTCTCACTGACACTGACTCTCTCTCCCATATATCAGAGCCTTGTTGCTGTCAAGGGCGTTGTTGTGCTCGACAGCGAGGGACAGCGGGTGCTTGCCAAATACTATCCCGGCTCAGCGTCTTCAGCCACGTCGCTCAAGGACGCAAAGGAACAGCGCATCTTTGAAAAGGCGCTGTTCGATAAAACTCGCAGACTCAACAGTCAGTCGTCGCCGTCTCTTTCTTTGCTCCGTCTCGGTCTCGGTCTCAGTGTCTGTCACTGTCTATCAATCAGTCGTGTCTGACTCTAACATCCGCTTGGCTGCTCTCTCCTATCATCATGATTGTCTGATTCTTGCATTCTTGCATTCTTCAGGCGAGATCATCCTCTATGATAACCACATTGTTGTGTATCGTCCAGTCGTTGATGTGTTTGTATATCTCTTTGGAAACCCCGATGAAAACGAGCTGCTGCTGCACTCGGTGCTGGTTGCTTTCACCGAGGCTCTTGCAATTCTGTTCAAGTTTGTGCTTCTTGTTGATCCAATCAGTCAATCACTCTTGCTCGCTGTTCATATTCCATCCATCTTGCTTTCATCATCCCAACCACAAACTCTTCCGAGTCCTTGTTGTTTCTAACTCGTGGCTTTGCGTGGTATTTGCATTCTGGCAGGAACCAAGTCGAGCGTCGCACTGTTCTGGACAACATGGATCTCGCTCTTCTTGCCCTTGATGAGACTATTGATGATGGGCAAGTTTCTGATTCTTTGGATCGATCTACTGTCCATTAAGCGCAGCGTTCTAACACTCGCTCTCGCTCTCGCATTCGGAATCTCAATCCCTTGTAGAATTATTCTGGAGACCGATGCATCGCAGATTGCTGCAAGAGTCACTCGTCGCACATCTGAGGCTGACAATGTCCCCATTGGCGAACAGTCGCTCGCATCTGCTCTCAAGACGGCACAAGAACAGTTTGTTCGTCGTCTCTACACATAGTTACCAACTAGCAATCAATCCACAACACACACACACAAACACAAATACAGATGACGACTGCAACAACTGGTAATCTTCAACACCCTCGGTTCTTCAATTGTTCAATTGAATAAAACTACACAAGTGCTCTCCCTCCACCCTCCATGATTCCAAACACAAAAGCAAAAACCAGCATCACCACTATCATCATCAGGCAAGTCCCTTGCGTTGCAACCGCGCCAACTTGACCAAAGCTTTCCGCTTCAAATGCTTGCGCTGGCGTTTGGGCAGCTCAATCGCAACAGGTTCGACTCCGCGACGATACCATTCACGCCATCCCAGAATATACCGACGCATTTGCGACTTGATTCCAAGTTCTCCCATTTCTTTTGTTGTTGCCGTGAACAGATGATCCCAGTCTTTGAATTTGGTTGCAACTGATTCGGTGTTTCTGCCGATTCTCTTGAGAAAGTCTGCTGGTTCTTTGATATCGCCTGGATGCAAGGAACATGGGCACAGAGCCATCATGCATGTTCCATTTGTCAGGAGAGGGACGATCATGTTGATGTTCATGGTCGTGTTGATGGCAGATTGTCAGATATGTTGATATGAGTTTGGCAAGGAGATTAAGCAGGGATTTGGGTTTGATGAGCAGCGATGCTGCAGAGAGACGGAGCAGCAGAACTGCGATTGCCGGCTTTGCGAATCTGAATCTGAATCTAAATAAATGCATTTCCAGTGCAAGTAAATACCTCGCGGCGATGGCACATAGGTGTCTCGCTTGGGCAGCGAAAAGTAGGCTTGGCTTTCAGAGTGCAGAGGTGGTGCCTTGATGGCGTATCCCCTCAAGCCTGTCCACAGCGGTGATGAAGATGCAGTGGCTGCTGCTGTGATTGCTACTGACGCCGCATTGGATGCTATGACGGGTCGGACATGTCCCGCAGCAGCGGTCCACAGGCGCTGGAGCATTCTGTCTGCCGGACTGTGTTGATCACTGGACCAAGAAATCGACTTTGAACTGCGCTTTTCTGAGCAGACTCTGGTTTGAATCAGAGAGACTCTCAGGAAACTCAAACTGACACACACACTCTGGAATTATCTTGTGTTTTCGACGCTGCAGAACAACCGCACACACATATATATTACATAGTCACACACACACACACAGACACAGTCAGAAACCTTTTGGAAATAGCAGAAAAAGTACACACAGACACACACCAACTGTTGACTGAGTCCGACATCTCTCAGTTCTTTGTTTTTTGTTTCTATCAAGTGGTGCATCACCAGTGCTCTAACACAGCAATTCGCTTGGCTGTTTTCGTTGCTGTCCTTTGGCTTCCTGCTTGCAACTTTTTTTTCTCGTTCTGCTGCTCTCTCGTTCTGCTGCTCTCTTGCTCTCCTGCTCTCTCCATCGTCCTTCATTCTCCTCTTTACTGTCTCCCTATCGCTGCCAATGTCGCTGTCATCAACAATCGGGAAACAGTGGGCAAGAAGCGATTTATCGACCCAACCAAGAGCGTGCGGTTCCAAGTTGTTCATCGTTCACAGCGTGATCCACGTATTGCCGACGAGAATGCTTCTAAACTTGTCTTGAGGCCTTTACAGCCATCGATGAACCTTGTCAGAGTATGTTCAAACACCTCTCTCAAATAACCCAGTTGTTTCTGTATCATTTGTTCCTTCTTGTCTACATCCAGCATCACTCTTTGCCTTTCCTATTGCTTGGATTGTTGTGCACTCCATGACCCTGTGCACGATGATATCATCATCGATCCCTATGTGGTAATCTTGTGAAATACGTGCTGACGATGAATGATACACAAACTGTATCTTGCTTCTCCCCTGTGTTTCACAGAAAGGAAAGGGAATAGACCCAACAGATGCCATATTCGATCAGGACCATCACGATATGCTTGACATGGATTCCAAAGAGCACTATGATCAAAACGATGTAGACGAGGATGATTTCTCCGATGATGCTTGGGAAGACACATCATCTCAATCCTCAAACGATGCACGGCATCCATCAAACAAACCTGCACAGCCATCAAGCAAAAAGGGACCTATGAAGGCATATACGGGATTCACTGATTCTTTGGCTCCTTCATCAAAGGATCCTTCGCTGTTTGGCATCTATTTCAGAGACCAGGAGGAATATGATTATATGCAGCATCTTAAACCTATTGGGGAAGACTCTTCGGCAATGTTTATCGCTGCCAAGAGCTCTGCTAAACCGGAACGTGTTGCTGGAATTCGGTTTATTGTAAGTCGATTGAACTTATGAGTAGCTCGAGGAGGAGAGAGGAGTAGAGAGGAGGGCAAGAGATCAAAGTTGGATTCAAGTTGGCGGCCAAGTCTCTGTACCAACATGGATCTTGTGTCTGCTGTTGGTTCATTGTCACTAAATTGTTTGATACTGTTTTGTTTTTGAATAGGATGATGATGCTGGGTCATCGATGGGTGGTGTTGACAAGAGCGGAAAGGCTATCGGCGGGATCTCTCTTCCTGCTGATGCCTTGCCATCTGCTGTCGAGGATTCTATTGGGCTTCTCAATCGATATGCGACGCCTTCTGGAGGTGGTTACATCTCTCTCACTCTCTCTTGCTGCTGATTCCATGTTATAGCCTATAGCTAACCCAAAAAGTGACGACTCTTAATCAAGGACTTGACCTCG